>JAHHFK020005636.1:0-45072 GCA_024533555.2 Aedes koreicus | reverse complement strand
AATGTCCATGTTTCGTGGCCGTAGAGAGCTACCGGTCTAATTAATGTCTTGTAGATGGTCAACTTTGTAGTTCGGCGGACTTTGATCGATCTTAGCGTCCTTCGGAGTCCGAAGTAGGCGCGATTGCCAGCCATAATGCGCCTTTGTATTTCTCTGCTGGTGTCGTTATCGGCGGTCATCAATGAGCCCAGATACACGAATTCGTCTACTACCTCGATTTCATCACCGTCGATCTGAACTTGTGCTAAGAGGCTAACATTTTCTTCTCGTGAGCCTCTTAGCCTTTCTTGAAGCATACCCGTTCGTAAAAGTTGGTTAGATATTACAAAATTCACTTTTTATATTGTCGCTGCAGCACTACTCTGCAGTTCGATGGAGAGTCCAGCGACGCGAAGATTTCTAGCGATTTCAATAGAACTGTCAATTTAAATTTTTGACGTTTTGAAGATTGGCAAACAAATAAAGTGGAAAAGCAGCAGCAAAAAAAAATCTTTGATACTGAGACCGTACATATTGCAGCAATGTTTGTTGTTTATTAGATAATAAATTTTTAACTTGTGCGAAAATGTTTTTGTTGACTATCGATTCAAATAACTTAGGAATACAAGATAATATCGCAATTTCACGATAAGTTTTTATGTCAGATTTTTTGCGAGATTTAAAAATCGGCATCAGAGAGGATTCCTTCCAAACTGACGGAAGAATACTTGATTCAAGGGATGCATTGAAAAGCCAAAACAAAGGTTTCACTAGCTCTTTCGATACTGCTTTTAGAAAAGCTGGCGGCAGACCATCAGGTCCAGCTCCCTTAAAAGCATCCAATGTATTTATTGAAAGTAGAATTTTGTTAAGTGATATGTTATTAACTGTTAAATCACTGATTGTTTCAGAAAGGTACGAGAAATACTGAGTGATGTCGTCATGTCGTTTACACTACACATCCTGGAAGAAGTCTGCGAATAAGTTGCTGATTTCGTTTGCGGTTTTGCCTGTTTTACTGTCTAATTGCATTTTTGATGGAAAATTATTCGACTGCTGTTTGGTCTAATCGAAACTGAAAAAAGATTTTGGGTCTAACTTTATATTATTTTCTACTTCAATGTTGTAATCCTCATAAGCATTTTCAATTTCTAAGTTCAAATGGTCACATATGGTTAAATATGTTGTAAGGTTTAAATCATTTTTATCTATTTTATAAGCTTTATGTGCTTTTTGTTTTCTATTTTTCAGGTTGATTATTTTTCTATTATACCATGCTGGAGCTTTAGATTTGTTTGATCTGTTTCTTTGCTTCTTAGGTACTGTCGTCTCTAAAATCTCGTATATTACTTGGTAGAACTTGTTCACAGCTAGCTCTATGTTCAAATTACGAATCACATTTTGCCAATCAAAGGAGCTTAGTTTATTTTTGATAACATCGTATTTTGCACGTTAAAAGGCATAATAGGTTTCGGTTAAATCTGCATCCAACACCATGTGGTGTTTTCATGTATAAATATGGAGTATTCAATCGCGGTGTGGAATACCTTATTTTTCCATAAAGGATCGGGTGATTTCGTCACGCAGAAATCATCGGTCATATTAGTAAATAACAGATCTAAAAAACAGTTGCTATGATTTCTTACATGGTTTATTTGATTCAGTCCCAGCTCTGAATTTTAGTCAAATAGAGTGCGGAGCGTTTCATTATCTCCCGAAATTGGTACCAACAGAGATTCATTTTCATCATCAACGATAAAACTTACTGCCCGTTGATTGAAGTCACCGTAAATGTGAAGATTCGTTTCAGACTAAAATTTTGAAATTATGTCTGCAGCAATACAAAAGAACGTATCATATGATTCTTTTTTGGCAAATTCAGGAGGAAAGTACACAGCCGCATATGAACTTGATTTCCAATAAAAGATTTGACACAAACGTAGTGAAATTCCTTGCATTTATGTGAATCAATTTGTTCCGATTCATGGTCGATGCAAACTGCGATTAAAACTCCACCACCAGATTTCTTATTGGATAACGATTTGTTGCGATCATCCCTAGAGACGTTAAATCGATCGCCAAACACTTCCTCATTTTTTATACTGTTGTCCCAACTCGTTTCCGTGCCTAAAATAACGGGAAAGCTGCAAGCGGCAACCCGTCTATAAATTTCGTTTACCTTTACCGAACTTGTACGGTAAATTGAAATTTTGACAATATATGTTAATTTCCTTACTTTCATTGATTGTATTACACACAAGCGGTAAAGTAGGCTCTGAAGTCATCAACTTGTTTTGCAGCATGGATTCGTCTACAGGATAGGAATTCTGCGTTTCTGCGTCGCCCATCTGTTGCGTTGTCATTAAGTCAGGTTCTTCCTCTAAGGGGTACGTCAATGCCGTGGAAAACACGTATGCCTGCAGGAGCACGTCGAACACGCTGCTGCAGAAGAGCTCTCCGGAGCGGAAAATGGAAATGCATCATGCATCGGGTAAGGGTTTAAAGTTTCACCTTTTTGAAAATGAATAGTTGGTTGGTAGTTTGACGGTGGACAGTAAAACTGATCTTTCGCAGCAGCAAGAAGTACTCGATCAGGTGGGAGTATATTGCCTCTATAATTGATGCCAGTAACATGAGAATTTCCGGGATTGTAGCTACTTTGGCTCCTGATGAAGTTGAAATTACGGGAGCTGTTCTTGTTATTGCATTTGTGGTCATGATGACTATGCGAATTATTACTGTTGATTGCAATGTACCGCGCTTTATTCTGCTTCCTCCGTTTAATGGCCTTTTTAGAGGCTTTCTGCTGATTCGTAGTGTACGAGTATCGTATTCCGTCCAGTCCGCTTTCCACACCTTTCTCGTACCTAGAAGACGTCACCCTGCATTATCTATGCAGTTCCAAAACACCAAGCGGAGCCAAATACCGTGTACCAAGCACTATATGGACATTATTACTTGGGAATCTCCAGAAAGTATATTGCAAAAATTAACGACAAAAGTTTGTCAACAATTAACTCTTGGATACGCAAATTTGAAGGTGAGGGTTTCTTCAAGCGAAAACAAAGGGTAACAAAAAAATTCAAGTAGAAATGAGATTTTGGCTGGTCCAATTGTACCAGAATCATCCATTGCTATTCTTGGATGAAGCTAAGGAAAGATTTCAGAAGAAGTTTCATATAGGTTTCAGCGTTTCATCGGTTTGTTCAATCCTACACAAAGCTGGAAGACGGTTGAAAGGAGGGCTATCCAAATAAGGGAGGAGGACACAGTCAGATTTATGTGAGAGCTTCTAGCCGTTCCGTGGGACATTTATAACTTGGGGTTCCTTGATGAGGTCAATTTTGAAAATAGGGACATGTTGCGCCGGAAGGGATATGGGGTGGTGGGACAAAAAATAATCTTCAGTGGTGAATTTCGCTGCCGTCCTCCGCTGTCGTTTTTGTGCTTTCTGGGGGAGCTGACGAAAAGTTTTTGGACAGACGGCATTTTCAACCATGCTAAATGCTGTCTCGAGAATTTGCGTTACAAAAATCCAAAAGCCCATCAATATATAAATAATTAAATTCCATAAATTGCATTGGAGGAATATGGGAATTACGCCAATGGCTCGCAGATATCTAATAATGTTTGCATCGAAATGAATTTTGGCGCCGTCCAGTATCCAACTGGATTTTGCCAAAATTCGTTGCGATGCAAACATTATTAGATATCTGAGATCCATTGGCGTAATTACCATATTCCTCCCTGCGTATTGTCCCTTTTTCAATCCTATTGAAATCATTTTCGGCCTCGTCAAAAAATGGTTGCAAAGAACTCACCAAGAAAAGGCCCATATAATGAGAGACGTATGTGATGCTATGATTCATTTCACGCAATATCCATGTCAAAATCTATTTGCTCATTGTGGCTATTATCCCGGTGGAAATTTTTACCCTGAAAAAGGACTAAAACAAGATCCGAAGAATCTAGGTTTGAATTTTATTCTTGAGTAGTTGATTTTCCAAAGCTTTTTTTTTAGTATGACTCAAAGAAGAAAACAACTAGAAAAACTAAGAACCTTATTTTATTTAATTAAAAATCCAGCTTCGATAATAAATCCAGCATCATTTCGGTTATCATTCTAAGTATGATCAATATCTGGACAGTTATTCACACTGTCCGCCAATACTTTGCTCAGCTCTGATTCCTCCGGCCGCACTGCTGATTGGATGGCAGTTTTAACTCCCTTCGCTGCTTTTCCCTTAGATATCATGCCCTCGAGCTTCCGTGCTACATTTGACAGTATAGAAACCGTTGAAGTAACTCCTTGGTAGACTTCCTCAATGTCTTTCATCGAGCCTCCATTTACTGCGTGAGCCACAGTAGCACCACGATAAACAGATTGCAATCGAGCCGCTTCCGAAACACCGGTCCACCTGAAAAACTTCGCGAGTTCCAATGGACGCGAAGGAGCATTTTTCATCTCCTCCTGCTTATGTGCTGCTCATGAGTGTATTGCGTTGGCCCACAATAACCAAGAACTATGATGGCCTTCCAGTTCGGGATGCCTTTCTTTCAACTCTGTTGCCAGTACTGAGAGTTGGTATCCACGTTGACGGAATATGGATGAACAAACAATTTTATGTCTTTACCTTTCCATGACGTGAGCAATCGAGAAGACCTTAGAAATTGCAGAAATATTATATGCGATCTTGTCAAGTGACAAACTTCTCAATATCTTCTCGGCCCAGCTGTTGTTTTTCGGCCCATTTTGGTCCATCGTCATCGAAATCCATTTGCCTCGACATATGCTAAGCAGTTGACTTCCAAATGCATTCCATAACGTTCTTTATGAAATTGCCAACAACATCCCTGGTTCCCACTTCTCTTCGGCGCATTTGTCTTCGATAAAGCCGTCGAAAAATCGATGCTTTGAAAAAGTACAAATAACTTTCCTCAGCAGCATCTGGTATACTCGAATCTTCATCCTGTGAATGGTCATCATCCAGAGCATCAATCTCCAAATCATCAGCGGGAAAAATGTTCGACATTTCATTTATGTCTTCCGGAAGCTGCAGTTGGTCATGAGAAGTGGAAGGCCGTGGATAAGATGTGCAGGCAGGTAAAACATCAGATCTCGTATCACCCACCTCCGATGCGTCTTCCGTCTCCTCCAAATGTTCCTCGTCCTCGTACCTGTGTGGGACTTAGTGCTGTTATAGTCAAATAATGTTTAGTAGAAAGTATTACTGCTACTTACGTGTTTTCGTTAGGTTCCATTTAATGATTTTTATTGTCTTCAATGTACGAAATTTAGCCGCAACTCAGCAAAACTAGTAAAAAACAACGATTTACGATTTCGAAGACGGAATGAAAAATCAAAACGTAAACCGAAAACAAAAACCATAGTGCATTGCTCATGTTGTGTTGTCTTTGTTATAGTAGCAATATTTTTCAAACAGTTGTTAATATTTTGTGCTTTGTTACGTATTTTAGTTTGCACAAGATGAATGTATACAAAATGTCAATGCTATTCTAATAAGTTTTAAGATTATGCGCACGATTTGACAAAAAAAAATTAGACTAGTATATACTCAGCCAAATAATCTTAAGAATTTCATATGGTTCAACTTATGAACGATATACTTATTGGTATTCTCAATGTTATCTTTAAAAGTAATTTTTGATCAAGTAGCAGTTCAAGGTATTTCGAACTACGTTCAAAGAAATTGAATGATGGTTATTATTTGGTCTCAAGAATGCAGCTGTAGGTATTGTGGCAATATTATAAGTTGAGTTTTGGAAGCATAAGTGGAAACAAGATTTTTGACAAGCCGTATGTTAATCATGGTCACAGGAAGTGTAAATGTTAGACAAGATAGGCCCAAGGATTTTACCCTAAGAAACACCATTTCTAGAAAAAAAATCGAACATATTATGAATGTAGATAATTTACGTGCAAATTCTGGTTAGTTAAATAATACTGAATTAATTAGCTGATAAATTTAACTAATTTAACTTAAAGCGGCAAATTGAACCTTCGTTTCGCAAATGAAAGCCAAACACTGCGAAAAACTGAAGAATATTCTTTTTCTATACCTAAAAGAGAGACTCTAGTTGGGCAGTTTTCCGTTTGGTTTGAAAAGAGTTAAATTTGTAACTCTTATGAGTTGATGGGTAGTTGAATGCATATAGCGAAATTCAAACTGCTTTTAGCATTAGCATTAGCATTGACGCTCGCATACCTCGTGGATGGAGCTACGATGAGAAAAAAGTCCAGAAAAGACATTGCATTTCACCAAGAAAAGGAACCTGTAACAGTTACCGATGCGTTTCTTCACGCAATAATCTCCACGGAGACACTTCTCGATCGCTCACCTGGCTAGGTCCACGGAACCGTTGGAGATAGGGAAGATTTGGTATCTGCCTTAAGGCAGGTTTACAGTTCGGAAAAAGTGTCACGGGATTTTCTCGCCTGTGTGTTTTAAATGGAGCCCGGGATTTGCATTCCCGTGGCGGGCTTAAGAGTCTAGATAGACTTAATAGTCTATACAAAAATTACAGTTTTCTGAAGTTCGTGCTTGTTTTTTCGTTCAATATTTCTTCCTGGGTTAGCTGTTAGACTGTCAAACCTATCAAAATCTTCGAGCACATCAATATTGAAAAAAACTGTTTCGGAACTCGGCTCTCCTTTTGACATTTCATTTTTTTTCTGTTTGAAATTCAAACTTGCAAAATCCGCACGGAAATAAATCGGAATGATTTTTTCCCGTTGAAAAAGTAGTGTGTAAAGATCAATTTTATTTCCCGGAGTAAATCCCGCGATACCTATTACTAGTACCCTTCCATCCTATTGACTAATGAGATTCTTGGAAATCACAATCAAAGCAACAGAAGAGCCTCTTTCTCTCTCTCTCTCTCTCTCTCTCTCTCTCTCTCTCGAAATTCTCATCAACATGAAAGAACAACCAAGAGATATTTTTCTCTTGCGATTCTCACCCATTTTTAATATCTTCACGGCGGGACAATTTAACTCAATTTTGAATCGTTTTTGACTCACTTTCGTCAAAAGTTGAGTCACTCATACATGAGTAAATGTGACTGGGATTGACAACTCGACATATCTAAAACATCGATCTGATTTAACTCGGTGTCTTAGATATGTCGAGTTGTCAATCCCAGTCACATTTATTCATGTATGAATGACTCAACTTTTGACGAAAGTGAGTCAAAAACGATTCAAAATTGAGTCAAATTGTCCCGCCCTGGCAACTCTCTCAAGCTTCATTTAACAAACATAGACTGCAGCTCCATCTCTGCTGAAAGATTTGGAACTAATATGATGTTATCAAAAGACGAAAATTGACATTTTAAGAAACTGCAGAAAACGGCAACTCTATAGAACGTCATTTAAATGTAAGATAGACTGCGGCGCCATCTCTGCGGCAATATCTGGAACTAATATGATAATCTCACAAGACGACAAATGGCATACTGAGAAACTTTGCCGAAGACGGCAACTATCCAGCACTTCATGTCGAAAAGGTAGACTGCAGCGTCATCTTTGCGGCAAGATCTGGAACTAATCTGATATTGTCAAAAGACGACAAATGACATACTGAAAAACTTTGCCCAAGATGGCAACTCCTTAGTGCTTCATTTGACAAAAATAGACTGCAGCGCAATCTCTGCGTCATGATCTGGAACTAATATAATGATGTCAAAAGACTACAAATGACATACTGAGAAACTTTGTCCAAGACGACAATTCTCTACAGCTAGTCTGAAATTTTTTGTATGCAATTCCGTTCATTCATCGAAATCAAAACCTCCTTCCCCTTGTAGCAGATTCTCGGTGTCCAATGTTACGGAACTAGATTTTTTTTCACCACCAATGCATTTTTGATATCATAACCTTTCAAAAAGGGTGAACCCCTTTGAACATTGTGTCTAGGTTGAAGTTTCATAATTCTAGAAAGGGTTGAAATCCGGGTCAATATTAAACCTAATGTCAGTTTTTTTAATACCCGAGGAAGGTTAATAAAATGAAAGTAATGACGAAGGTTAATAAAATGACAACATAAAAGAAGTATTTTTAATATGCACATAGGTTAACACCTATTATGCTGAAAATAATTTGTCTTGCATATCGTTCTCACAGATAATTAGCGCGTGATTGACTTTTTTTTACTCCCTTCATATCACTTTCTCGGGCAGTCATGAAGGCTTTTGTCACAAATGGTCGAATGAGATCAATCCGTTTTTGAGTGACATAGTATTTGACCATCATTCGTGAGTTGCAATGATCATGAGAAGATGATGGTCATAGTCTTATAACCGTCATGAAAATGTACAGCACTGCATCCCACTAATACCCTTCCAATGCAGTACAAGCACCAATGTCCGATCCACTGATGCGTATTGATGTGCGGCAGAAGATTACACTTGCCTGTATTTTCAGCAAAATTTATGTAAACATATGATGATGACGTAGAACTCCCAAAACAAACCCATTGTCATTGCAAACACAAAGTTCTAGTTTGCCATTTCACGAACACTATATTTGGATTGCATTAACACCAATGCGCCGCCATTTCCTCACTTGTATACACCTCATTGAGTTCGACCGACGCAGCTCGATCAACCACATTTGTAATGGAAAATACTTGACAATTTATTCGAAACGTCGTATCTGATTTTGTAACCAAAGAGGGGAACAAAGATTCAAACGTGAATTTCTCAAATCTCTCAGCCCATGGAAACTAGCATCACCATCATGTTGGGGAAATGTTATTCCTTGTGGTGGTGGTCCTAGTTTGCGTGAAAGTGCTAAAGGTTTTAAGAATTTACCTTATGAAGCTTTCTTCTCCTCTTTGTTTACATAATCAGATACGTCGTTTTGAATAATATGTCGAGAATAGTCGATTCTGTAATTAGCGTCACGTTTTCCCCTTGATTCAGCTTTGCACAATATTTATAGAAGCTTTCCATCGAACGTGCATTTATACCTTTGCCGAGGCTGTTGCTAAAATTGTTGCTGTCCCGGCTTAGCGCAAAATAATGCTCGATCATTCGTAGGCAGACCGAGAGCACTCACCACCGCATTCATCGTCGTGGATCACTACTATGACGAAAGATCGTGACAGAGCATTCCATGATCGTGGAGAACTACGTGGTTCTCATAGCAAGACGACACCGCGTTCATAATAACCATTATTAATAATCATTTCGAGCTTCTATCACTCCTCTGAGAGGTCGCTGTTCTATAGAAACTAATCGAAAGTTCTTTCCTTCTTTCTTGGCATTTCGAGATTATTGCTCGTCACAGCTTCTCAACTAATCGACTTCCACAGTTATTGATTGAGAGCTTTCGATATCAGGTGCCATTTTAGCGTTAGTATTATTGTTTGGCAAATATAATCATACCCTATCCCGAGGACTCGAGACATTTTCCTTCATTATTAGGGATTGTGCTCAAGGCACGACCGCATGGTTATCGTTGGATAACATAACGATTTCTGTTGTTCAAACAATGTATTTTAAATAGAACTCTCTGGTTATAATTTTGTGATAGCAATATATTCAATTATTTGTCGTGGCACTTTCTCACATCTGGCTGCCAGTTTAAGTAAATATGTGCAAAAAGTTAAAGAAATTCCAACCATTCAAACTGTCATCAGGGATGCCAGATAGTTTTCAAAATGTCTGTAAGGAACATTGAAGAATGTCTGTATTTGTCTGTATTGAGTATTTCTCAGTACAAAATCGACTGTAAACAATACAATGCAAAGCCAATTGTAAACAATGACTTTAAACATCGATTTCTCTCGAATCTAATATTGCTCTCGTGAACTGAAAGCAGCATCTGGTTTGTGCTACCAAATGCTGTAGATGGATATCGTGGGATTTTCGTGATTCTTGAGAGATCAACGTATGAAGACACTGTTTACAATTGGCATTTAGGCCCTAATCATGAATTACTCGAGAATTGTCAAAAATTAGCTTAAAGAATATGTGTGAATGAAGTATTTTATTTGAGAGCAAGGTGAGGAATGGTTATTTCGCAAAAATAAGGTAAACTCATACTGTCTATTGCATTGGTTTCTAGAGCCTTATTCATTTACTTTTTTCTGTTTTACAACTGTCACAAACTTTCTGGAGACTCTATTATTTTTCAAGCGTGTTTGGCCTTTCAACATTGCTCATATTTTTTAGGTCTTTCTTATTGTGTACACGCTCGTTCAGATCTACTCTAAATAGAGTAACTTTCACTCAGTTTCGTATTTCCATGCTTAATGTCAAAAACTGAGTAACTTGATATAAGGAAACTGAGTAAATGCTATTCTGATAGTAAAAGCGCTGTACTTTTAAAAATAGAGTATTTATAATGAAGCTGTCAAAGCGAAAAACGTGGTTGAATCTAAGGTTCAGTCTATCAAAACTTTTCAAGATGGAATCACTGTATGTTGTAATCATCAAATTCGAAGTGCCGAATTCAATCCATGAATAGATTGTAGTTCAGTTCATGGAATAACAAATCTAAAGTTTTTCTATACCTCCTTTTCAACTGGCCAGTTGTCGGAAACAATCAACGATTTCTTTAAAATAAGAATTTATGAACAAATTTTGAAATTTTCTTATTTTGGAATTCCCGTGACATTTCAAAAGACTTTTTTTGACATTTAAAAAAGAAAAAGAAATATAAGATCTCTTAGAGATTTTTGCGGTAGAAATTCAAAAAGACAATTTTTGTTCGCTGATAAAATCCTTTAAAATCAATCAATCTTGATATTCTGAGCAATGGAGGCATTTCTTTTATCATATTATCTTTCTAAAAAAAGTGGTATAAACGTCAAGAAAGGATAAAGTTGATTCGAGACCGTAGGTTTTTAAGAGACATTAGCAATCCATTCGAAATATCAGATGGTAATTTTGAGAAACTATTTCGAATTCCAAAATGTTTGGCCGAAAAGTTCATCGACTTGATGGATCAACCTTTAAATGCAATTCCTTTGAAAGATGAAAGGACCACAACAATTCCGGTACATTTGCAAGTTCTTACAACGTTACGATATCTTGGTTCAGGTAATAAAATAATGTAAATAATTTGATTTCCAAAACCTTATCTAAAAAGGATTTTCTCTAAGCATATAAAGAGTATTACTTTGAAAATAGTTATTGTGGCAGTACCTTAATAATTAATTACACCTTAAATACAAGTAACTTTTACTCCAAAATCTATCAGCGAAATTTGAGAAAGAAAACTGTTTCTATCGCTATTATCATTTACAATTTTGTTTGACTTTTTTTTTTCAGCAAACACATAAACATTAACTTCACTATATCATTATCATATTCATCACATTTTAGGTTCTCATTAAGTAACAGTCGGTCAAGACAACTTTTAAAAATTTTCGCACAAAACGCCCCCCCGTATTTTGAGAAACGTGATATTCGCACAATAAAAAAATATTTTGGGAGAATTTGTTGTTTTCCCAAAAAGTGATGCTGAGCTAGCTCGAATCAAACAAAAATTCTTCCAGCATTACAATATTCCCGGAGTCATTGGAGCTATTGATTGCACATATGTTGCTATTTTGAGATGTTGAGCACGTATATTTGAACCGAAAAGGATATCACTCAAAGAATGTTCAATTGGTTTGTGATATGGATCTTCGTAAGTTTAATGTATATGCTAGGTTTGGACCAAAAAAAAAAACAAAAAAAAAAAAAAAAAAAAAACAAAAAAAAACACCCCCAAAACCTTTTTTTTTTTTTTTTTTCCCCCCCCAAAATCCCAAAAAAAAAATTTTCCCCAAAATAACTAAAAAAACCCCCCGCGCACAAAAAGAAAACCAGTCAATAGCAAACGGCCATTTGCTCACAACAAAAACAACAACCCACGTCGTACTGGCATATAATTTCAGATGCACTCACCCACGTGGTGTACAGATGGAGGGCTGTGAAGTTTTTTTTTCTTTCGTTGCACAATGATTGTGATTTTCAAGTAAATTTTTTTCTCAGAAGGGCTTTTTTTACCTGCGATTTTCGTTGTATTGCATTTGTGCGCGAAGTACTAATTGAATTCGGGCTGTTACATTCGAAAAAGATGATGTGAAAATATTTGCCGAATAACGGAGTGTAGAGACATAAAGGCCTCCTTAAGCATCACAGGGAAGCCGTCCAAATGAAGACTGTATATCAGCAACAAATTCTGGTGAGGTCTATCTGATTATAACTAAATTTGAACGATACTACTAAATACGTGCCATCCTCAAAACAGTAAGATTTGATGATGGAAGTGTATGCACAGTACCTATATCCATTTGATGTGTGTACTGTGTCTATGCGGGGCTTGTTGTAAGTGAAAGTGACCTCGGAATGGACGTGAGTAACCAGGCATTCTGAAATGGGTCACTGGAACCCAACAGAGCTATCCCCTCCTCCCCCCCCTAGTTTTTGTCGCTTCCCCCTTTTTTTCCGCACATTTTTCTTCCATAAACACACTCCCCCCGGTGGGCGTTGCATTGTATATACACACACACACATATGCTAGGTTTGGAGGTTCTACCCATGCTGCTTTTATATGGAAGCGTAGCCAAGTGCGTCGATTTTTAAAGCAAAGCAATGATAACGGAAGCAGAAACACATATTTGCTGGGAGACGGAGGATACCCTACAGAATCATGGCTTCTTGTTCCATATTTAAGGACTGCAAGGCAACCGGAAATTGATTTCAATACAGCTGTACTGTAAGGCACGGAACCCTGTCGAACGGTGCAACGGGTGCCTGAAGTCTAGATTCAGATGCATTTCTCGTGATTCACTTTTACGATATGAGAAGGACTATTGCGGTCAGATAATCAATTGTTGTGTGATCATTCACAACATTCTTGTTTACAAGAAGTATCCAGTAGAAGATATTTTGGATGAAAATCTGAATAATGAAGGTAATAACGTCATTCAAGAAGACGATCAATTTGGCCATGATGATGATAATGATGGGCTCTTACACATAGGAAGAAGGGCAAGGGAAAACATTATTTATAACTATTTCAATAGATGCAAGCATTGTCAAAGCAAAATGATTGTATTTCAACATATTATTATTTCGCTTTCAGAGTTCAATAAAGAGCATAAAAGTGAAAAAATAGTTTATTATTAAATGAACATGATAATAAGCTATTTTTACATCACCACTTCTTGGAACTTTAGGAAACTTGAGAGAAGTTCTTCCGAGAACTTCAGGGACGTTCAAAAATTTCAAGAAATTTCTGCAGAGAACTTCAGGAAAGTTCATCCGAAAACTTCAGAGAATGTCAACCTAGAACTTCAATGAAATTCTTCCCAGAATTTCAGAGAAGTTCAACTGAGAACTTTAGTGAAATTATTCTGAGAAATTCAGAGAAATTCTTCCGAGATTATTAGCGGATTTTTCTGAGAACTTTAAAGAAGTTCTGCCGAGAACTAAAGAGAAGTTCATTCAGGAATGATCTTTTTACAACTTTTTTTTTTTGTTGTTGTCTGGATTATCGAGATTTTCAGCCTCGGGCTGGTTCATCTCCCGTCGTAGTCACTCAAATACCTCTTTTGGGTATTTTCGTAACTTGTCTGGGGGTGAGATTCGAACTCGTGACTTTAGCGTGAGAGGTATGGATGGTAAACCACTACGCCGGGGTCGCCCCCCTTTTTTTTACAACTTCATGGAAGCTCTTCCGAGAATTTTATGAACGTTTTGTAGAAAGCTTTAGATAAGATCTTTACAGAACTTCAGGAAAGTTCTTCTAAAAACTTCAGGAAAGACCTTCCAAGAACATGAGAAAAGTTCTTCCAAGAACTTGAGAAAAGTTCTTCCATGAACTTTTGCGAAGCTCTTCCGAGAGTTTAAAGAAAGTTCTGCAGAGAATTTCAGAAAAGATCTTTACAGAACTTCCTGGAAGTTCATCCAAGAACTTCATCGTTGTTCTTCCGAGGACTTCAATGAAATTATTCCGAGAACTTCAGGGAAGTTCTTCTAATAACTTCAGCGAAGTTATTTCAAGAACTTCAGGGAAGTTTTTCTTGCACTTCTCGGCAGAACTTTTCCGAAGTTCATGGAAGAATTTCATTGAAGTCTTTGGAAAAATTTCATTGAAGTTTTAGTAAGAACTGATGTTCTCGGATGAACTTTCCTGATGTTTTGTGATGTTCTGTGCCCTGAAATTCTCGGCAAAACTTCACTTAAGTTCTTGGAAGAACGTCCTAATCGCTGAAAAACTTTAGTTAAATTCTTGGAAGAATTTCCCTCAAGTTCTTGGAAGAACTTCCTTGAAGTTCTTGGAAGAACTTCCCTGATGTTCTTGGAAGCACTTCCCTGAATTTCATGGAAGAACTTCCCTGAATTTCATGGAAGAACTTCCCTGAGTTTCTCGGAAGGAGTTCGCTGAAGTTCTCGAAAGAATTTCCCTGAAGTTCTCGGAAGAACTTTTCTGAACTTCTAAGAAGAACTTCCCTGAATCTCTCTGAAGAATTCTCTGAAGTTCTCGGAAGAAATTCACGAAAGTTCTTGGAAGAACTTCCCTGAAGTTCTTGCAAGAAATTCCTTGAAGTTCTCGGAAGAATTTCCCTGAAATTCTCAGAAGAACTTTCCTGACTTTCTCGGAAGAACTTCCTTTTGGTTCTGCGAAGAACTACCCCGAAGTTCTGTGACGATGTTTACTGAAGTTCTACGAAGAACTCTTTTGTGTAACTGCACCTATCGACTGAAGTAAGGGAGGCCTCAATAATGAATAGTCATGTTTCATAAATCAGTTTTCTTCAAAGTCCATAAAACGAAATTATATAAGCTCATGGTAGCGAATTATTTAACATGAAAACAGTTATATTGATTTAGTTTAAGTTTCAGTAAATTTTATCAAGTGAACCCATAGAATTCAATAAATTACTCAAAACGCAGGATAAACTTTCCAACAGATTTCAAAAGGCACATGGTACTCTTATAATTCATGATTCACAAGAAAATAGATCCTCAATATCAGCAAAGATTTTACAGAATCGTTTAAAACATTGCATTGCTTCCATGCTCTTAAAATTTCTTTTTACAAATCAATATCTTCTATTATTATTATAGTACGTAGATATCGTTAAGAGTTCATTCCAAAATAATATTGGATCCACAATATTGCAAACAAAATCTTCTTGATTATCTGATGAGTTTCCTGAATATTTTTGGGATTTTCTAGAGGCATCAATATAGGGGAACTGCCCCCATATTAATCTCATTGTTCCTATATTCATCCTACGATGAATCAAACAATTGGGCAGTTGAAGGATTAGTTAGTAATGTTTGTTGTAGTTATTTAACGTAAGCAAACATTAATAGAAAACGAAACCGATCCTTCAACTGCCCAATTGTTTGATTCATCGTAGGATGAATATAGGAACAATGAGATTAATATGGGGGCAGTTTCCCTATTTAATTTTTATTTATTTGTTTTAATTAAATAAACTTGTTTCGTAGTTTTCTCAACACGACTAATGTCTTAAAGAGTTTTAAAAAAGTTTTGCAAAATTATTGAAACTTCTGCAAATTGATTTTTTTTCTATGTCTGAAGCGTTCATTTATAAAATCATTCCTTGAATTCTTCACTGGTTGTCTAATAAACCTAAAACAGAGCCTGGGAATTGTTTTTAATAAGTAGTTTAGCATGTTCTATGAATGAAACGACAAAACAGGTTTTATAGTTCTTCGATTTGATGGAATTTTATTAAATTCATTAATTTACATTAATTTTCTAAGATATTCATTTTTGTTCTGATAACATTTGTGGTAAGTTTTTTTTACGTTTGAAAAAAAGAATAAGAAAGCTGAACAGTTTTTCAAGTCCTGGTTGTACTATCCTTTTTCTCAAATTCATAGTAGTACATAAATCAAATATCAGCAGCTTTAAAGCTCCCAAGTACTTAAACTTATTTTTGAATGAAGCCTTCCTTAACATCAAGCGTTTATGAATGTTTCACATAGAACTAAAACAGCATTAAAAAATAACTTTATATGGACAATAAAATCGTTTTAGCATCATTTTCATTTTCAAATCTGTAACTTTATCACAATATCTGTATAATGTCTGTAATCTGTATGAAGTCTCTATACATTATTGAATGGCTGTATAAATACAGACATGTCTGTATATCTGGCAACCCTGACTGTCATCGAGGAAAATAGAATGAGTGAGTCCGTTACGGATTGTTTGAAATTTCCAGCATTTTTTATACAGTTAACAAAACAATAAAAAAAAAAGTTCTACTCGATTTGTGAGCATCTCACTTGGCAGAAATGAGTTTCTCACGGAAGGGTTTTCAATCGTGCTGCAATTTATGAACTCATCCGATCCTAGCAATCGGACCGATTAAATTCAACGTGCTAGATCATATTTCGCCACCTAACCCTCAATCTACAAAATCCAAATGTGGCACAAACCACCACCAGATACCAAGTCGCATCGGTGGACTTTGGATGCACTCACTGTTGAAAACCTACACAAGGCCTGAGAAAACAAAAACCACCGCCACACATCCGGCATTGAGCGGTTATGATAAAATGTAAAATTCAAAACACTCGGCGCTTCACGATCGTGTCTTTGTTTGTGCGTTGGTATTGTTATTGGTCGTTTGTTATTTAACACAGCAGGCCTGTTAGAGTTGCCCGCGGTGACATGGCGGTTGCTTTTTTCCTCATTCATAAACCAAAAGTGCAAACGACCGCAAGTCCGCATTTTCTTGAGCCAACTTAGCTCAAATAGAATCAGCCGCCGCCGCGGTGCGAGCCGAGGTTCAACGGCACTTAGTTGAGGCTCCCATGGACGGTTGAACAATTCTGACGTTCACGAACAGGAAATTGCATAGCTTTCAGGTGCAGCAGAGGATTCTTCAAACATTCATGCACCACTTACACTTCTACCGAGCAATACAAAGTAATCCGAACAGCGCAAAGTCCGGTTCTTAACTCGTATTTGTTTTTTTTTTCTCGAACGTCTTTCGTGCACCTCGAAAACAACACGAAACGGAATGTACCACACAATTGCGGTTCTTTGTTGAACAACAGCGCCGAAATCGAAAAGAAACAAACGAGGCCGTTGTTGGCGGCTCGGTTCCTAGATAGTAAGCGAGAGAGAGAGAGAAAATAGCTCCACCGGCTATCTATGATGAGTGTGTATTTCTCATTTGCATATTATGCTCGAGAACACGTTCCAGAAAGTGCCGAAATCCATCAAACGATTCGCATGAATAGACGTGGAGCCGCCGGTACCGCAAGCGTTTTGATGCTGGGGGCGGATTCGCACGCACAACCAGCGCTACTTCTATGCGTGCCCCATTCGAAGAACACACGTGGATGGGTGCGCTGCGAGGGAACGACAGATGTGCGTATCAAACTCGGCATTCCAAACGACTGCACTTGTGGCCGCATTTATTTCGCAGAGAGAAGGTCGGGGTCAAGGTTTTGACGGGTGGGGGTGAGCTTGAATTTGGATGTTGGTGTTGATTTTATTGAATCTCGTGTTTGAGTTGCTTTGATAATGTGCTTTCTACGGGCCAATTCGAAAATCACGTGGTCGTGAAGAGAGAAAGAGGATTTTTAATCTTAATGTTTTATAATAGATCGTTTCGTTATTCAATTGAATTCAATTCTTTTTCTTAAGAAACATTGAGTAGGTATAACTTATTATTAAACTGATGTAAGCACACTCAGGTATTATAAATCTTACACGAGACGTATTTCATGTTTGTAAAAAGTCGGGGCACGAAAACAAAGATTTCGTGTAAAATTATGTCTCCTTAAACTGACATAAAGGGTATCCAACATCAAATTGCAAAATTTGAATTTTCCTAGTACCCTCGCAGTCGTGGCATAGGGCTCGCCGTTGTTCCATAAACAAAGATTCAGGGCTTTAAAAGGTGAGTTGACAACTTCGAAGACGGGTACAAACGACCAGCTGAAACATGGAGACGCTGGTTGGCGTAGCCTGGGCAATGCTGTCATTTTGACAATAGCGAAGTGAGGGGGTGCGACCTGTAAATCATATTAGGTGCGCAACTAAGTTCTCACTGTTTTTTTGGTGAAAAAGGAACTATATTTTGAAAACAAAGGTTGCAAACGAATTATTCAAAGTATTGCCCATCACTAGCTACGACTTTTTCCCATCTTTCTGGTAGAACGTGAATACGATTTCGATAGAACTGTTCGTCTTTTGATGCTATCCAAGAATCAAGCCATTATGAGATGTCATCATATGACTGGAATTGCTGACCAGTGAGACCATGTGCCATCGAACGGAACAAGTAATAATCGGACGGTGCAATATCAGGAGAATATGGCGGGTGGGGTAGGACTTCCCATTTGAGCGTTTCCAAGTAGGTTTTCACGGGTTTCGCAACGTGAGGTCGAGCGTTGTCATGCTGAAGAATCACTTTTTCGTGTCTGTGCTCGTATTGTGGCCGTTTTTCGTGCAGTGCTCGGCTCAATCGCATCAATTGAGTTTGATACCGTTCCCCGGTAATGGTTTTGTTTTGTTTCAACAGCTCATAATAAATAACACCAACTTGGTCCCACCAAATACACAGCATAACCTTCGCAGCGTGAATATTCGGCCTAGGCGACGATGTTGAAGCATGTCCGGGCAGTCCCCATGAATGTTTCCGTTTTGGGTTACTGTAATGAATCCATTTTTCGTCACCCGTCACAATCACACTGGGCTCTTCGATGGCTCCAATTGCTATCATAGAAATGTAACTAGAACAGTATAAAAACATGTTTTGACAACATGTCTTATAAAATAATATCTTTCAATGTCATTATATTTTTGATATTTGGACTAATATTTCCTGTTGTCAGCTTTTCCAGGACTATGTTTTAATATCTAATTATATTTTTTCAGTAACAATCCAGTTGATGTCAGATATGTTTTGTACATACGCATATTATGTTCTCGTATTGTCTTACTGTAGCCGCAACTGTCTCTTAAAATGCCATGGAAATTTGTATCAACAGCATTTTTGTCTTCTATGATATTATAATTTTTTATTTTTATCTGCTTCAAGGTTTTAGGGAGGGTGATTCTAGGTAGTGTAGATGTGTTACTGCTGTGGAACATAAGATCTTTTTCTTTTAATTACCCACACTTGTGAGTGGCCCAAGAGCATCCTTGTTGTTGGTTTAAATCGGTCGTCTAATTGGACATTTCAACATATTCTTATATCCCATTGAAATAAACCATCAACACCTGTGAGTGGTCCCAACAATATCTTTACTGTTGGTTTAAACCGGTCTTCAAACTCGATGTTTTAACATATATTTGTATTCTAGTGAAATAAACCATACACACGTGTGAGTGGTCCCAACAGCATCCCTATTGTTGGTTTAAATCGGTACTCAAACTCGATGTTTTTAACGTATTCTTGTATTCTATTGAAATAAATCACTCACACTTGTGAATGGCCCCAGCAGCATCCTTACTGTTCGTTTAAATCGGTGCCAAAATTTGAATAACTTTAATGTGCATCTCTGTACAGAAAATAAATCGGGAACATAGTTAAATATATTATTCGCTGCCGATGTCAGTTGAATTCAGCACACCGTTTACCAAAACGGATCCCGCTGCAAACCCAACCATTTTATCCAACATCCCAGTAATTTCTCGTGGGAGTGCAGAGGTTTTCTCGGCTTCCAATAAAGCGAGTATTACGTCAACTTATTCCTACCCATTCCCTACTTGACCTGCATTCGGGCGAGGCCGGCGCCGGTATTGCCTTGGTTTGGGATCACCAGTTTTTACACATTGAGGATGTATGCTGGTCCCAAGCATCATCTTTTGGTTCTCTGTGTAATAACAGCTGATCTGGTAATAACGGAGTAGCAACCTCGGGCGGTCAATCCTACTCATGCTCATGCTCATGCACAAAGAGCGAAACAAAGATTCAAACGAAAAAAAAAATTCAAAACTCTAAGCACCACCACGAAAATAAGCATCACTATCATGTTAGGAAAATGTTATTCGTTATGTTGGTGGTCCTAGTTTACGTGAAAGTGCTAAGGGTTTCAGGAATTTTACGTTTGAATCTTTCCATCCCTCTTCGCCAATGTGAATAAGTTTTCGAGAGTTGATTACTAGTTGAAATTTTTTTACCATTCTCGGCAACTTTGAAAATCAATTCGTTAATTCTACATTTTTTCCATCAAAGCACTTCATTGAATGAATGGTTGTGATAACTTGGATATTGAGAATCATTTGATTACTATTCAAGTAGTGAGACATTCCGTCAAAATGTTGCTGATTCCGTTGTCTATAGTAGAACTTTTTTTTTGCACGCTGTTCAAATGAATCTATAGCCAAATAAATAGAGGGGTTACCGACAATAGTTACACTTACTTGAGAAGTTTCGCGCTTCATAAAAACACTGTCAAACCATTCTGGATAAATCTGTCGATTGATATAGATAGAAGATAACGGAGCAAATAAATGTAAACAAATAAAAACGGCAGATGTGTGCACGACGATGCAAAAATACACATAAAAGGGTAGGCTCTGCTTAGCTTGCCCAGAATAGGTAATTCCTCTAATATGCTGAAATTGAATATCATATTAATTTTAGTAACAAGACTTGATGCTCCAGTCAGTAGTGAACGTGATTCCACCTAACTTCCTTTCATTAACAAAAGATTAATCCTGGGTATCATCCGATACCATATAATGAAACAATAAGCTCCATAAAAATTCCCCTCCCAAACCCCGATCATATCACACCTATGAGCAAGAGAGAAAAAAAACTCAACGTTTCGAATTTCAGTCACCTGTTGAAGCTACCATGCGAGCTGTCAGCTATCCACAACCTTCCCGTAACCACACCAACACACAATTCAAGGTCACTGAAATCGAAAACTGGTTGCGGTCATCCAGCCGGTGTGTGACATTCACTTTTTTTCCCCCTGGCTGCCATTCTCACACTTGGTTCATGACATTCCGAGCGAGAAAGATGGGGAGGCAAAGGAGAAAAGGAGTTGTTTTTTTTTCGATTATTTCCAGTTCCTTTTGCCAGCTCTCGATTGGCCGTCAAGCTTGTTTATAGAGCAATAAATTGTAATTAAATTTTATGGAGCCGTGATTGGGGAGGAACAATGTCCAAATGACTTTGAAAGTGAAAATAAGCCTCGGAGTTCATCCAACCTCAACAAATGACAACTGACAGCTAACTTACTGATAAATCGATCTAGAAGCTCCGCAGACACATTACCTGAAACGAAACAAGGAAAACCTTTATTAGTATGATGCATATTGGATGAAGTCGTAACTTTTGCGTTAAAATTTTCCTTCGATAGGGAAGGGTAATGGTTTTCAATTTGCAACAATGTTGTCGTAAAATGGGTTCGCCATGTTGGGTAGTGCGTATGCACAACCTGCCGTGCAGAAAGCGGTTTTATCTCACCCGCCCCAAAAGGGGACTTCCTGCTGTAGTAATCGAGCATCACCGAGAAAATCGTCTCACAGTTTCATGCGGCACTCAAGTGCCCCTTTGAATGATTCAATTCAATTTGCGACGACGCAACGACCGCAGATGTCATGCAATATACGGCTTTAGAGTCCAATTTGCATACCCTGCACCGTAAAGGTGTTACGTTCTCAAAATTGTCTCGTTCGGAAGATGGTCGCAAGACGTCAGAAACAACACAAGTGCTAACAGCATCACGGGGATGGGTTTCGTTTCCTCTTCGCAGGTGCTAATAAATTCCGAAGATGAATGGCCAAAGTGAAACAGAAACTCGGCGTGAGTCACGTCTGAACGGACGCCAACGGGCAGTGACGGTGCGCTGGTTCCAGTTAAAGATGACGATTTTGGGACAACCTCGGACTAATTGGTAAATGGGCTTTTCTTTTCTGATTTGTCAGCGTTGTCATCAAGTTGTGCGTTACGATTGATAGCTAGTTATTTATGTGAGAGATTTATGTTAAAAATGTTTTAGCAACTCAATTCAGAGAAATTGAACCACAAACCTGGTAAGTACTTCTAAAGGTACTTAGTGAAGCTCGTCTACGCAAACCAACTATCCATTATGGGAACTCTTCTTAATAGTTTTGTTGCATAACATTTGAGACATGAAAATAAGTCTCAAAGCATATCCAATTTTGACTTATCCTCTGACTTATTGTTGATATTGCGGTTCATTCGAACTGCTCAACAAATTTCATTCAGTCATTCGAAAATCCCATGAAACATATTCTTATGGTCATGATGTAGGGTATGTGTCCTATAACTCAGCCTAATATGCAATGGTCGATTGCAATTTTTATTTTAACTCATTTAATGATTGAGTTACACATGGCATTCAACTGGTTACACCTGCTAAGAACAGCTCAATGAGTGAAATATATCACGTATGGTCGAAATATTTCAAAAGTAACAATATGTTGGATGTGTCCAGCTTATCGCGAATACAAACCTTAATACTCTCTCCATTTCCATTCACAAACAAACCGTGCAGGCACGTTTCTCCCATTCATAGTAAATATCGATTAATTAGATGGACGACGTTCGCTAGCCATTCTTCGCCACCTCGCAAGCAAAATTGACACGTTTTTTGGTGCCACCCGTCCAACGATACAACTCTCACTCTTCCTTTTTCCCTTAAACCGGAACGCGTCATCCACCAATTCCGAAACGCGTGCACACGTGAGCCCACCGGGAATGTCAACCGTTGGCGTTTGTTGATACCGTCAGGAAATGTGTGTGTGTGTGTGTGTGCTCTTGTAGTTGCGCGCATGTGAAGTGATCAATCGATCGGCGGATGTTTGTGCAGTTATTAAGGGAAACCTTACGCGGGCACGTCTGACGTCGGTAGTTTGCGGAATGGTAGAAACATGATTTCAAAACTTCAAAGTTCTAATACATTACTCAAGCTCATTTGTCGAATTTATGGAGGGAAATTGTTATTCTTTCATTTTCATGATTAATTTATCGAATATATTTGTTTTAATTGATTTATGTTGTTGTAAATTCGCATAATTTCCGAAGCGCATCAATTTTCTGCTCGTATCGTGCCAATATTCGCCACAAAATAAGCGCAATTTGGAGCATAATACGCTGTAGAAAACACTATTTGTTTTGGATATTTTGCTATCAAACAAAATTTCCCGCAACACTAGACCTTTTGTTTTACTGCTAAATGAATCAGAAGAGCAGAGAATCGAACAAAGCAGAACAACAAAAAACAACTTCGATTTCACAGTGAAGTTTGACAGCTGTGGCCATTTGGCCGCATTCTGGTTTTCATGGCAGCCAATAGGTTTTATGAAGGTTCTCAAGTGGTCATAACATCTTTCAGTTGAACAATTTCAAAATCTTTATGTTCTTATAATGGTTTTATTAACTTGTTTTCACAACCGTCTATAGAGTGGGCCATTTTGTACAAATTTCGGCTTTAAAGAAGCATAGAGGAGGTGTTGGTAGACAAAACATTTTTGATTGTAGTTTTTTAAAAGGGAGAGTTATACAGCTGGAATAAAACTAAAATTGTTACTTGGGGTTACACCTTCGATTGATGGACTTTTCTTTTCGATGAGCAATCATATAAACATGATATGAAAAATTTCAGATAATCAAGGTAGCAACAAGTCTTCCTTGGTTTTGTTTTCAATGGAATGGTATTAATATTATTGCTTTATGAATCAAAGAATTACACAACAAATTGACAGCTTAGCGGAGTACTTGAGTTTCAGAACCGTCACCTTTGATGTTACCCACTATTTCACACCAGCACTATTTCGCACGCCACCCACAATCAACTAGAACTCGCCGGCAGTCGTGCGCCAAGTTCAAGTTCAATCAGCTGTTTCCAAGGCACTCGGTATTTACTGCCTTATTTTATCAGCTGTTGTTCCGCTATATCAAACAAGACCAGCGGTAAGACGACGACGACGCGGGCGAGGGCAGTTGCAGTTCCAGCTCCAGTTATCAGCTTTTGCACGGAGGAGGGCTCGCTGCTTAACGGCACCCTTCTCTGATGTGTCTGGGTGTGCGTCATGACTAGCGTGTTTCAACGGAGAAGCTGTAAAATACAGATAATCTAGCTTTTTCCCTCGCGTGATGGCAGTTCAGCGCCGTTATCAGGCGTCGACGTGGGGTAAAACCGGGGCAATTGCACGTCGAATGGCCAATGGAACTTGTTGTTAGAACGTGACCATCTCTTTAGGCCAGGTTCTCATTAAAATGAGGTAAAAATTGGCAAAGTTTGGATTTTTTTTTTTTTTTTTTTTTTTTGGGCAAAGGAAAGACATACAAAAAATATGTTTAGGTATTTCGATTGGATATAGTTTTGATTTTATACCATTTTTTTTTAAAGAAAAATAAACAAAATGACGCCCGTAATGACACTAACACGTTTGCTTGACTCAAAAATTGTTTTCATGAGTCGATTCGGCATCAAACTTGGCGGAGTCTGACGTAGCCGTAATTTGAATAGCTTTTAAATTGAAAATTTGGTGCTAAGTTGAAGTTTAAGTACCGTTTTTTCCTGTTATTTTCAATGTTTAAGACTGTATAAAAAATAAAATTTATAAAAAAATTACATCTATAAGATCGACAAGCTCCCATAAAAAGTGTTTACTTTTCCGGGGTCAAAAATAGAAGTTCATTGGTCGAGCCGTTTTTTTGTAATCGTGCACGCAGTTTTGAAAAACATTGATTCGAGAAAAACGCGTTCGAAGTTTGAGAGCGTCGCGCGGCGGTAGTGACACTGCTTCGAACAATGCGCTGTAGAATCTTTTGTACTTCCCGGTTCGACAAACCGTTTTGCCCCAAAATTTAAGACACCTATACCTATCAAAAAATGCAATAAAAAAATCGATTTTTCCAACATTTTGAATGAGAACCTGGCCTTTACTTGCTGAAAAAACAGAACATACATGAGGATCTCGCAGGTCCTCACTTAGCTCTGGCAACATGCTGGAGGAGAAAGGGCTCAAGGTATGGTCAGGAATTTTTCGCAAAGGATAATTCCTTAACTCCCTGGTCATTGGGTAGAATTTAACTAGCTTCTCAATTACACTTATGCAATCATCTAAAGCTCACTATTAATTTAAAAAAACTTCCTTTTACCCATGAAGCCTCAGTTCTCAGCAATTTTTCCAAGCGATTTTTGTAATATTGGACTTTTAATAAAAGCTTTTAATTCAGATAACGCCGCTCTAGATGGCTTTCGTGAGATTCAAATTTGGCTGTGTGTTTTAGCCACATATTGTGACAGCTTGACAAGATTGAAAACTGTTTGTGTGTGAAAGTTGAAGTATGAGTGGATGTGTGTAACAAAAAAATATGCTCATTTTCTCGACAACCACGGATGCCAATCATAGCATTTAGCATAGCATAGCATCCTGGGTTGGCTGCTGTACAGGGTGCGGCAGAAAATAATGCGAAAATTTGTTCTATTTCTTTCAAATCCCATTTTCAACTAATTCAAGCAATAATATCAACATTTTCGAAAGCAGTTATCTTTATAAAGTCCTTTTAAACAAATTTATTTAATGTGTCCTCCAGTTTTATTAATAACATCCGCGAGCCGGCGTCGGAAGCCAGAGCATGCCTTTCGGACGTAGTCCTCCGACATTGACTGCCATGTGCGTGTTATGGTTGACTTCAGAGTTTTCACACTAGGGTGTGATGTTTTGCAGGCTCGTGCTTCAACATATGCCCAAATCGAATAATCCAACGGATTAAGATCTGGACTGCTAGGGGGCCACAAATCCTTCGGCCAAAACTTCATGTTATCGTTCAACCATTGTTGGGTTCGATTGGACGTGTGACACGGCGCTCCATCCTGCTGTAGGACAATGTTTTGGTCCTCGGAGAAGTTGGCCTTCACCCAGGGAAGCACTTGGTCCTTTAAAATACCGATATACATTCCAGCATCAATGAAAACAGGCGGCATTTTCAAACCGTTGGACGCCACCAAGCTAAACATCATGACACCAGCCGGATGTTTGGTTTGAAATTTGAATTTCACTTTTTCCGGAACATTCTCCATTTTCTGCGGTGAAATGAACCGGTCCGTGAGGCTGTTGGCTACAGCACCGATGCTGAAAAGCTTTTCGTCGGAGAACAGGATTATCATTTTTTCCTTCTTCAACAAGGAAAGCAATCTCTTGTAACGAGTCACTCGTAGTTCCTTGACCCGGTCCGTAATCAAGTGGCGTTTCACTCTGGCTCTGGAGGATGCATGCAGGTCTTCTTTGATGATTCTTCGCATGGATTTCTCCGAAATATTGGCTTCCTTTGCACCGGGTTGCAAGCAATTTTTGCACTGACCGATTTGATCACGTTCGGCGTGCGTGCAAAGCGCGGACGTCCGCTTCCTTGCTTCCGCTGCTTAGAACCATCCTGCAGAGACTTTTTTATGCGGTAAACTGTTGCCAAATGGCACCCTACCACCTTGGCAATCTCTTTCGGCTTCTTCTGGGCGAGCAACAAACTGGTGATCACTTCTTCTGCGAACATTTTGACGAATTTGCAATAAAACAAATAGAATGTTTGGATGCAGCACTTAAAAGTAAACATAAACAAACACACTTGCGACAGAAATTAGTCACTAGTCACAAGTTTGAACATTTTCGCATTATTTTCTGCCGCACCCTGTAGAGACGATGGAAGCGCCAAAAGAGCTGCCTTTGGTGTGACAGGCTCTTCATCCATCGTTCTCTTAGCGCAACACCTTGCCAGGTTCTTATGATCAACAGGGATGGGAGGAAAGTGTTGATTAGATGTCTACTTAAGAAGATGCCGAGAACTCGTGCTACCTTCATAGACATCTGGAGTTGGAAATTGGATGGGATTCTGTGGGAAGCTTTCCTTGGCAAGAAATCATATGCATATTTATATGTTTATAGGTCATTGGGAGTGACGAAGCTAAGAAAGTAAATACACTCCTTTGTTGTCCGCTTTTCTGGGCTGGAACATAGGCGTTCCCTACTTGTATCCAGAGCTTGTCTGTCGTTTGGGACATGAACACTAACTCTTGTCCTAGCCTTTCATGTCTTATAGCGCCATTACTCGCTTTCTGAAAAGAGAAGAAGAAGGTGCCAACACAGAGTCATACGCTCACACACATACACAGACAGACACACTCTCTATCTCACACACACCTGTTTACATACACGCACACATACTCATATGCATGGTTTGAAAGAGTTTTATATTAAACCAAACAGCCAAAACATGTATGTGCGTTGAAAGGAATTTCCCCAACTACACAACGTCCGTTACGGGAGCTAATACTATTCTGGTATCAAAAATATAAAAAGTACTTAGCTGAATTCCATTTAATCCCGTATCCGATCCAAAAAGCCCGCTCAGGCAACCAGCATTGAGCAATATCCATAACCACCAGCTGAAGACTGCACGGGTAACGTTTACTCCACACACTTTCGTCATAATCCGACTAGTAGCACAAAATTAAGTCCAGTTGATAATTACGTCTAAACATTATCGAAAAACTGCACGTGCGAGATTTTACAGAAACGATTGATTGTAAAAAATTCAAATAAAAATAAAATCAAAACGGAGCAGAAATGACAAAAGAGATTTTTCACGTCTCGCTTCGCGCCCCGCACACTACGATCCAAAAACCAATAGTTGCAACCACTGATCCCAATCAGTCGAAAAAATCAGCAAATGGAAGCTAGTGTTGTGTCACTTAACACGATTGATTTGTTTATGGTTCACTCGATTGGTTTCTTGGATATTACCGGAACATGTTCCGGTCTGCATCGATGGAGAGTGGGAGCTGCCTGAAACAAAACCAAATTCATCGTGTGACACCTGAAATCACATGAGAATCCAATGAAAAGTCTATCGGATGTCATACCAGGTACCATGGCAGTATTTGGCATATCTGGTCACGTTCCCACTGCTCCCGGGAAGTGGCCAATTTTGTACTACAGCAAATCTCATCATGCGGCACCTCAAATCACACGAGAATCAAACGAGAAGTTCGTTGCTGGTCATGGAAATATTTGAAACATCTGCCATGTTCCAGGTGCCCCAACGGAAACTTTACTGTTGGTCATATCGAGTGCTTATGTCAAAAAATAACATATATAATCATGTTTTGAATGCCTCCGGGGAAATGGTCAATTTCAGACTCCACTGAAACTCATGCGACTCGTCAAATTACATTAGAATCCAATGAAAAGTTTATTACAGTTCAAACCAAGTGCCCATGGTTATATTTTGTCATCACTAAGTTCGAAGAAATTATCATCTTCATAGCCACACATTTCCTCAAACAATTTAAAATACACTTAACTGTTATAAGAACAGCTTATTTCATCGAAAAATACTACTGCAAATGGGAAGTGAAATATGGCAGCATTTTCTCACTCCCACACAAAGTCTATAGCTTCAATCAAAAATTCAAAATCAATCAAAAATTGATCAACCAAATCCTGCATGAGCCATAAATATGGATGTGTTTATGTGGAGTAGCAGTTTTTGATATTTTAAATGAAATTCTTTAGTTTTTCAAATGGAATGTTTTAATTATATTACAGCTATACCTCGATAGTACGTACATCAACTTTCTAACTTTAAGTCGCCATTGCATAAAAACTACTGGTTTTATCTGGGGTCTAATGTAACCAAAAGAAGGAGCAACTTTCCGCTCTTTCTTTTGATTGTATTAGATTATGGATACAATCAGTAGTTTTTATGCAAATTCGATTTAAGGTGGGAAGGTTGATGTACGTACTATCGAGGTATAACTGTATTGCAAATATGACTTATATCAATTTTAAAATGAAAATCTCGATAATTGAAATAATAGTCGCAATATTTTCCAACTGATTGATGCAAACATTTCGAAAATCTATAGAGAACTGATAGAGTTGTTAGCGATCAATTTTTCGTGATGGTCATAATTTTTAAAATTTCCATTTGCCATGCCGTGAACGCTTTGCATTAATATGGGAACCGTTTAAATTTCCGAGCGTCAATTTTCGTGGCTTAAGATATGCGGAGCGCTAAGTGAAAACTGAAACTGTTTACTAGCCACAGTTGGCTGTCAACTGACGAGAATATGCAATGGTAAGTTAGATGACTTCAAGAGACATTCCAATTAAACCATACTCTTAAACTAGCAAAATCGAATTGGTTGACCTGAAAGGTACATATTTGAGATGATGAGCTTGAATGTAAGCTTTCTTCTCTGTCCATGGAAGCTGTTTATTCAACATCTTGTCACTGCACCTTCTCAGTTGCTTAAACTTAGATGGATGCCAACTGGCGAGTTTATGCATCAGTAAGTTCAGTAAGGTTTCGTGTAAGTGCTTCTACTTATGGGCCCAAAACCCCCTTCCTCCCCGTTTTTTACCCTTCATACAACGGAATAGTGAGGATTACAGGTATGCTCTCTCTAGCTGAGAAAACCAAATTGGTAGTTCTGAAACGGGCTAATTTTAGATCGTGAGCTTGGTATGCGATTGAATTCAGGCCTTCTACTCAGTCCGGGTAGGTTGGTCTCGGTAAGCTTCTTCGGAAGCAAATTACTTCTCTTCTCATCATAGCACCGCCACCCAGCTGGATGCAAATCCACTGCTGGCTGCTAGCATTGTGCGACAATTCATCAGCCGACAACATTGGCATCATTTTAACAACAGATGTTCAATTTAATGCCTGGGTTGCTGATTTCAAAATCATATTGGGAATTTCGTCCAGTCCCGGAGTTAAGTTCTTTTGCCACTGGTACGAGTTCATCATTCAAAATTTCATCTTCGCCGAAAGTGATAGCTGGCCTGGTTAATAGTTGTGTCATGCTCCGAAAAAAGCCAATCAACGATAGCCTTTGTTTTTGTTCTCCTTTATTAATTAGTTTGTGTTTGTTTTGTTCCGACATCTTGAGGTCTCATCTTCGCCCAATGGTAACCACAACCGGCCGACCACAAAAATGGAGCCCTGGCCATTCCGCATCAACTATCTAATGAGACTACAGAGTTCTATTTCCATGTTTCTCTGCCCAACCCATCCCCAAAATATGTCACCTATTTTAACCTTGGGTAAACCGCGAGTAAACGGCCCAAGTCCTACTAATCCTAGTATTAAGTCATTACATTATACAAAAAAAAAACAATGAATTATGAGCCTCCCAAAAATGAACTAGTTAAAAAAAAAACCGATAGCCTTCAATGGACATCTTTGGGTCATTGAACTTTGCTATCACAACTTGATATGCATCACCGCAGAGAAATCACACCACATGTTTGATAAAAGGGTTGGTTTGACAGCATGGTTCGTTTTGGTAAGCTATACGCTGAATTCGCACGACGCCTTGTGATTAGTTCATACATTGAATTTGATTGATTTGAACCGATTTAAACCAACAGTAAGGATGCTGTTGGGTCCATCCACAAATTGTTTGCAGTGGTTTTTGACTTGGAAAATACATTCGATTTATTCAACTACATTCTTTAAACTATTCTACTACAGAAACTAATATGTGCATTAAGGTGAATTGCGGCTCTCTCTCGCAAACTTACCTCGCTATTTCAAATTGATAAATCTCGATTGTTAGTGAATGTACATCGAATCAAACTCCATCAGATTATTCATTGATTGTTGTTTTTTGTATTCTCCCATGCGCGGAAGTAACGATCTTTGATGAAGTTTGTCAGAAGCAGATAATTTCTCATCTCCATGCGAAGCGCTAGGAGTGGACGGTAATTTATTGCTAGAACGAATAGACATGAAGAGAAAGTGCATTGATAGTTCTGAATAGGGCAATTGATTTCAAACTTGTATCTTTCAATTTTCAAAGCCTGCCGTTGCCCTATTCAGAACTATCAATGCACTTTCTCTTCATGTCTATTCGTTCTAGCAATAAATTACCGTCCACTCCTAGCGCTTCGCATGGAGATGAGAAATTATCTGCTTCTGACAAACTCCATCAGATTGCTCACAGCAAGTAAGCATACAAACTGATGTGATGAAACATTCAATATCTAGTACAGATTCTGAGTTATATCAATTCTAAATTTTGAGGTAATGGCTGCCGTCGAAAATGCTTCAGCGTATGCCCTTAAGCAGGTTGAACGATCTCAATTGCAATCTATTCTAATCCAACTAACATTACGATTGGAGCATTTGGTGAAATTAGAGTCTCTAGAAGCATTTCGTACCATCTGGTAACTTTTTGCTTCTATTGACATCCAATCTCCAAAACCAGAATTAGGTTTAAGGTATAAGGACTAAACAGTTTCATGCAGGAATGAGGTGTGGTATATACATTTATTGACGAAACTGAACATGAACTTCTCTCGAAGCAAAAGAAATTCGAACTATTTCTCGAGCTTGAAAAAGGCCAAAACTCGGCCTCATTGAGAACCGATTGCCCAAAATAAACAATTATGAACAGTTTCACGCTAATTGGAAAAGGTAACGTCAAATGTTTTCGTCGCTTGTCGTGGAATTGCTCACCAGCAAATACAGGTGAAGATTTATTGGTTTGTTTGTCAATCTGCTGCGCAAACAAACGAGGGCAAATTTCCTGTGGAAATCACAAACGGCTGAATGTAGGTGACACCGGCGAAGTTTCCAAACTTTCTGCTCGCCATTTTCTCCCCGCATCCAAATGCGAGGGGGACTTTCTTCCGAGACATATTCGATGAACGAATTATCCACAATCTGAATTCGGCAATTACCCAACCGTTATCGCATTAGGACATCCCGTGGCGTGGATTTCTTCGGCGAACAATTTGTACAGCAGCAGTGCATGTCCGATTCCGACTCAGCGGGCTGCTCACGTGTTGCGAAAGCTCATGAATGACTACAAAAAAAAAAAAAAGTTTTCCACGGATATGCAATTTCCCTGGTTTCACCCACCCCAGCCGCTGAACTACCAGAACTGACCAATCCAATACTGCTACGCGCGGGGGCTCAGTCACGAAGAAGATGATGGTATTAAATTATGGCAATTTTGACTCTGCCAGTCAGTCAGTAGACGGTGAGAGTGGCCAATGAAAATAATCAACTCGAACGAGTCATGGCTGATTGTTGTTTTAGAAGATGGATTGTGGGTTGGGGAGGGGAGGGGGGAATCGTGCGGTCTCCCTTGCATAACAACTCCTCACCAGCAGCAGAGACCAGACCGGTTTCTGACAACTCGGCTCAGCTGTGGTTGATGCTTCTGCTCCGGCATGTTCATTGATCAATTTGTGTTACTTCCTCAAGACTGGGCATCGGTTTTGTGTGCAATGCGTTCGGGTGCTTTTTCTTCTTCGCTCGTTAAGCTTATCGGTTATCGCATGTAAGTTTGTTCACGAGTCTAAACAATAGTTGTGGGGAAATTATAGGCAATGGAACTGAATAATCTCAATCGGCAAATAAGTCGAATAAGTCGAACTACCCTGAATTTGAAATTTAGTTAAATATGCATCACAACTGGACTAAACTTCCTTCCAAAAATCTACTTCCAGCTCAGTGGGCAATCACTTGTATTAGGGCTCCACCTATTTGCTATGCATGTTAATAACATGCCATGTCTTAATGATATGTTGACCTTACGCAGTTAAGGTACACTATTAAATTGATTGACCGCCCACGGATGTTATGGCGAGATCAGCTGTATTTACACAAAGAACCAACAGATGATGTTTGGGACTAACATACATCCTCAATGTGTAAAAATTAGTGACCCATTATGAAGCAATACCGGCACCGGCCGTGTTCAAATGCTGGGCAAGTAGGGAATGGGAAGGAACGTGCTGACGTGATACTCGCATTGAAGGAGGCCGAGAAATCCTCTGCACTTCCACGAGAAATCACTGGGATGTTGGATAGTTGGGGAAATGTTAGCAGCAGGGTTCGTTTTGGTTAATGATACGCTGAAAGTATGTAACTAGCACTATCCGCCAATCGCATGGGACCGCTCCAATAAAGAACAGAACATCAAACGCCACTTGCACCGCACCCCGAATCAACCTAAACATAAAATAATGTAAGTAAAAACAGGGGGTGGGGCGTTTGGCATATGGCGTTTGGCCGAATGAACGTTTGGCCGAATGAACGTTTGGCCGAATGAACGTTTGGCTGAAAATTGTCTATTAGCATAAATGTATTGCAGAGTAAAGGAAATAAGAATCTTAAAAAGTAATTTCAAACGCATTAGATCTTAAAAAAGGAAATAAGGAACCAAAAAAACATTCTCGAACGCATTAGATAGCATCCCGATATTCTAGACTTATTACACTTAAAGTTTATCAATATGTGTGCGCATTTGCAGTTATAAGCATTCTAATTAAGTTTCAACTATATCAATTCACTAAAAACCGAAATTTTTATGTTCAAAAATGCAAAAAAAGGTATTCGGCCATTTGCCAATTTACATGGGAAGTATGAATATGTTTTGATAAAATCGTAGACTCGTGATTTTAGGTGTAACATATGTATTATGTTAAACAGCTAGACAGAATGGGTCATTATTTTTTATTATCTTGAAGAAATATGCAGTTCCTCCGAAAGATACTTTCTTTTGATTCTTTGCACATGGGCCTTCTATGACGATACATATTCCTGTATTCGAAAGCAAACTTCTGAATCAAGCGCTTGCCAGGTTTAGTATTCTTTGTGAGATTGTTCCTCTTTTCAAACATGAGCAGTTCTTTAGAGTTGTAATGTAATTTTCATGATTTCATGCATATCAATTTGAGAAATTTTGAACCTACTGGTGAATTATGTAAGAAACTAATATTTGATAATTTTGAGCTTTAATAAAATTGCATTTTTCTTGTTTTACTTCTGAGACGTTGTTTGGAATCAAATAATAAAAAGATGTTTGGCTAAATGGCTTCGAACCCTAAAATTACATTTCACTGTAGAATCTGATTTTAAATTTCGACTTTTCTCAAAGGAATTATTCGTCCTTTTGAACAATAGTTACAATGAACTTTCTCAGAAAAATATTGCCTCAAAATGACTGACGATTATCAAAACATGGTGAGAGATAAGATGATCAAAATAAAGCAAAACAAATGGGACAAATATATGAGAATTTAACAATTTGAATGAAGAATAAGCATAAATAAACATTGACCTATTTTATTTTAATATCACGATCAGATCCATCTAAAAACTCATACCTGTCATGCATAAGGCAAAACGAGAAATATTTTTTCTGCACTTCACCTCGCGCGTAGTAAACTGAAAGAGATTTCAGCTCTGGTTCATAACGACTGAAAGGAGGTCCTTTGATGCGCACGAAAAACTCGATCCAACCGTCACAATCCGTTAACCCAAGAAAAGGTTGTTAGCTTGATTCTCTCCGCATAACAAAAGGTCCGGGATACGATAATATTCTTGATACATTTTGGCCACTTGTAGGCTGGACTGCAAACATCTCGAACTGTGAAGAGAATATCTGTCGAATATTGATTTTCCCGATTTATTTTTGAGAGTTGCTCTAGTGGATTATTAATATCAAGAAAATTACAATTTTTGAGCTCTAACCCTACGTCAACGGTTCTTAGTTGTCATGGAAACATTTTGCTGTTTGGAATGAAGTAGATTTTCGAATGATCGCAAATGTTCGTGCTAAGAGTGCCATGCTTTTGCAAACCATGAATCTTTCACTGTAATTTAAGCGTTTCATTGTTCGGTTGTGTTATTGCAATCTTAGATCTAATGCGTTTGAAAATACTATTTTAGATTCTTATTTCCTTTTCTCTGCAATACATTTATGCTAATAGACAATTTTCGGCCAAACGTCCATTCGGCCAAACGTCCATTCGGCCAAACTTTCATTCGGCCATACATTCAATCGGTAAAACATCCATTCGGCCAAACGTCCATTCGACCAAACATCCGTATGCCAAAAAGGCAAACAGAAAAATTGTTTTAGCCATCGGTCTCTGTCAATTGGAAAGAACTTGGAAAGTAATGTTAGGTAAATTCAAATCAAACAATCTCTCTCAAAATTAAATTGGTAGTCCTGAAAAGGACTGATTTGAAATAGTCCGCATTTGAATTCAAACCTTCTCGGTGTTTTGAAGAATCAGATTATTTCAGCCGTTGCGCGTTAAGTGTTGCGCCTTACCCAAAGATGGCTAGCAAATATCACATACACACAAGCACCTTTTTTCGCTCCTCGTGGTTGCACCCACCGGCTGACTACAAAGCATCACTGACCCAAGCATAATTAATGCCTTGCCGCTCCGCTCAGCCATATGAAACTAGTGCACCCTCCAGGGTACATGCCATCGCCAGGCGCCAGCTGCCAATACATACTGGATCGATGCTCCGCACAGCTCCAGTACTGTAACACGCATGAGGAAAATTTGCGAAGGTGTACCCCTTTGATGTCGTTCACTGCTGCATATGAGACCTCCGTTGCTCACATTTGAAATCTGTGATAGGAAAGTACTGTACATTTAGTAAACTTGCCATGCAAAACAAAATTATTAGGCATCACCTTTTATTTTCGTTACTTTAAATAGCTAAAAAAATTGCTAATGGATAATGTTTGATAGTTGTATGGATAGGTGGGAAAATTTCCAACCGATTTATGTAAACATCTTGAAAACCTATTGAGCATTAATTAAGTTATAAGCGTTTGATTTGTAACGATATTTCGTGATGGTCGATTATTTTTAGTTTTTCAATTGACACCCTACTTTTGCTGTAAGACGTAGTCTGCGTCAAAAAGTCAGGTATATTTTATTACCCTAAAGTTCATGAGAAAACTGAAAAACAGCGTAGATCATTACAATTATCATAGATAAAATTTCAATTTAAAGATGTATGCTGTTTTCTTTTCTTCTGAAGAGCAACAGATTATTATAAACGACATATTTTTTTAAGTTTTCTTTATACTCTTCTTGTTACATTCCAAGAATAGCAATATAAGTGATTGAAGAGCCGGTTTGATGATATCTGAAATAAATGGTTCATCTAATCATAATACCATTAAACAAATTTGTTTAAATATAATCCCATACTGCTTATGAGCGCATCCTAGTTTTTTATGAATATAGTAGTTGAAGTTCAAAAGTGCAATTTATATTTTCATGCTGAATTGCTCAACAAATTGAGCTTTTTATTGATCTCCATGCTCTTAAGATAAAGGGTTTAGGAATGCAAAGATCATTCCAAAGCGTGCTGAAATTATTAATTAAATGAGAATGGAAAATATACAATATGATTCAAAGGTACACGATCTTCAGTCGCACCCTCTCACTTCGCTATTGTCAAATTGACAACAATGCCCAGGCTACGCCAACCAGCGTCTTCATGTTTCAGCTGGCAGTCTTTTGTGATCATATGATTCGTGGAGGCGTGAGGCAGGAACTTTTGAGGAACGGAGTTAGGTCATACCCACCTTCGAAGTTGTCAACTCACCATTTGAAGCCGTACGATTGATGTAATCGTTGTTGCACTTAAATACTTAAAGACTCAATGATAAATATGACTCAATTGTATTGAAATTTTGAGTAATACTAGTGTTATGTTTATGTGTGCAAAATTTTATTTGTCAAGTAGTTTTCAAGATGCATTCGAAACAAGAAGAGCTACACCAACAATTCTTGGGCGCGGTGATCGATAATCCTGGTCAGGCGCACAGATGGATCGACAAAAGGCTTGGAATCCATCATTCCACCGTGTCCCGCGTTGAGAAGATGTTCCAGTAGGCGAAGACCATCGAACGGCGCGCTAGAAGCGGCCGAAAACCGAAAACGGAATACCCAGAGAAGGCACGGAAGATAAGGCAGTACTTTAAGAATAACCCGAACCTTTCCACCCGAGACGTGGCCAAAAAGGTCAATTCGTCGAAGTGGTTCGTCCAGCAGACCATGAAGCGGGCTGGGCTACGTGTTTTTAAGGTCAGGAAGGCGCCAAACCGGACTGACAAGCAAAACACGGTGGCCAAATTGCGTGCGCGGAAGCTGTACCGTGAGTGGCTGGTCAAGCCAGGCTGTCTCGTCATGGACGACGAGACATATATCAAGGCAGACACCAAACAAATCCCCGGCCTCGAGTTTTTTGTCGGTACATCCCGCATGGAGGTTCCGGAAAAGTTCCGGAAGAGAAAGATCGTAAATTCGTGACGAAGTACCTGTTGTGGCAGGCGATCTGCGAGTGCGGACGGTACAACAAGCCGTTCGTTACAACCGGCACCATAAACGGGCAGATTTATCGAGAGGAGTGCTTGCAGAAGCGCTTGCTGCCCTTCCTCCGCTCTCACCGTGATCCCACGCTGTTCTGGCCGGATCTCGCTTCGTGCCATTACGCCAAGCCTGTAATAGATTGGTACGAAGCGAAGGGCGTTAATGTGGTCGCGAAGGAGGCGAACCTGCCAAATACTCCAGAACTTCGTCCGATCGAAAAGTTTTGGGCGATAATGAAGAAGAAGTTGAAGAAAAGCGGAAAAACATTCAAAACCGATGAAGCTTTGAAGAAAAACTGGGAGAAATTGTGTGAGGAAGATGGACAAAGCCTCGCCCAAGATCTCATGAGCAGTGTTAAGAGAAATGTATGAGCATTCAGCTTGGGGGAGGAAATTCAATAAATAAATTGAGCCAAAACATAGCTAATATATAGTTATTTTATCCTTGAAAATTTGAGAAGTATCCGATTTAAAATGAATTTTTGGTGATCATTTTTGTGTGTCTCATTTTTTCCAAGTCCAGTCTTTAACAAATACTGTCACACTCAAAATCACGTTCCAGATGCTACTTTTACAACAGCTTCTAGAATATATTTGATAACCTCAAAGGTATGTCCGTAGAGCGTTGAAACCGAGCCACTAGACTGAATGTTGAGATTTGAAACACTGAAATTTACATGATCGTTGTCTTTGGTTTTAATAACAACATTAAATCTATTTTGAATGCAGTCGGTTTTACGCGTCACGACAAGGTACAAGTCTAAATTTGTTCTCTTCCGTAATACACACTACCAAAATGCCTTGTGAAGTTCTGTCCCCTGAGACTGACACATGCAAGCGTCCTTTAGCACATAAAATTGAGTTGAAAGAGATGAGAAAATAAATTCAATCTAATACATCTTACGTTGAATTGCGTATGTGTTAGTTTAAGGAGACAAAATTTTACACGAAATCTTATTTTATGTTCCCTGACTTTTTACAAACATGAAATACGTCTCGTCTAAAATTCATAAACTCTAAGTGTGCACTGAAAGTTAATTTTAGTTTATATTATGAAATCGAAGGTAGAACTAACGAATCTGTTCGTTGTTTTCTGCAACGAAACTGATTTGTTATTTTTATGAAGATACATTCGTAATTAATGGCACACGCGCAACTGTCAAAAGCACGAAGCATTTGTTGGCACAGAAACAACATTTGTGCATTGTACGAAAAACAATACAAAGAGCTACGAATATTTTGTTACAAATTTAAAAGAAACGTCTCTCTGATGGTTGTCTGAATGACTGAGAAATCTACTATATCGACTCGAAATATAATTGACAAAAAAGCGCAATCACGTGGAGTTGTCCAGCGTCTTTTTTTAATGTTTCTGACATGGGGGATTCGATCCTGTATTTTTGGAAAGAGCTGATTCTGCATCCTCGGTGCCATGGCGACTGGTGAGGGGATAATTGAATAATGAGTATGAAGTTAAAACTTTCGACAGCGCTTCAATTTGTATTTTGGGATACATAAATAATTCCCGCCCATCCCAGCAGCAACATCAGTGAAGCAGCGATTGGCCGTCCGTCACGAAATCCATTTTGTGCATTATACAAAAAGGTGTCATGATAGCATTTCACTAGATAAAAAGCAATATGAATGTTTCATACAATATACGAGACATTTGTTCTATGTACAAAATCCATGATTACGAAGCGAGTGAAAACTAGTTTACGAAAATAAATTTTCAGTGTGTAGATTTCAAAACGAGTACTCCATGTTAACTAAAATGTTTACAGATTGAATTTCATTCCGCGTTAAAGTAATGCTTTCAAATTAAATGCAAAATTCAAAATAAAAAACCAGCGTAACACACGGAGTTCATTTGCTTATATCATTCATCAATCTGAATATGGCGACAACCTCTGACAACCTTAAAATATTTTTTGGCGATGGCCAACGACCGTGATTTGCACTAATTTAATTTTAAAGTTCTTATTTTGGAGATGAATGAAGGAGGAGATCTTGCATTTGGAGAAGAAGAAACAAAATTAATCCTACTAAATAAGATTGTGCTTATTTTCACCATTACAATGCATACATTAATGCCTCGAAGAATCTTGTGTTTTATTAAAGTTTCTATTCGAATCTAGAACTTTTCTGATGGTAACGGGCTTGACGCAGGATTCATTTTTGGATTATTAGTAGCGACATTTGGAAAATATCATTTTGTGTTCCTCAACTTACTTTTACCTAATGTGATGTAAGCCATCATTTTGAATTTTTATGGTCTTGTAAATTTAAGAGCAGACGCAAATTTCTGTCTTACGGGCCGCTCTTTCTATGTGCATCCAAGAAGACTTAAATTTACATGATATTTTCTAAGAGTGTTGGGATCTCGTAATCAGATTACTTAAAGGTTGAACGGAATCAAATTGCACCACTTTTAAATGGCTGTAACTTTTTACCCGTTGATACCACGTTTTTGGGTGGAATTAGTTCAATGTGTATTTGTTTACGCTGTGTAAGTTTCACTAGCAGATGTGCAATCGTTGCGAAGATGGAGAAATTTTGCGCGCGTACGTCCTCGAAGAATGTACATTCTACACACTAAGAACTATGATCTTTTTAGTAAAATTATGTCTCATCGTGCCATCAGCGAAAACTGGTGATCTTCTCTCCCGTCCCATTTATGTGGAATGGTACATTCTACGGTGTCTCGTGTTTTAAAATCGGTACCACGAACGTTTGATCACCGATCGGAAGGAAAAAAGTGGCAAAAATAGATCTCCGTTTAGTGTTAAGGATCACAAGCGGATAGTTCAAGCTTTCAAGAGGAATCCCAACAGTTCAGTTCGAGACCCGAACCTCCAACCCCCCGAACGCACCGGAACTGCAGCCAATTGAAAAATACTGGGTAATCATGAAGCAGGCACTTTGGAAGCATCCTGAGGAAGTGAAATCGGAGGAAGATATGAAGAAAAAATGGATTGCCACGTAAAAAAAAGTTTTTCCAAGTGTTGTACAGGACCTGATGAGGAGTGTAAGGAAGAAGGTTCCTGCATTTGGAGATGGAATTGAAATTGAATAAAACAAACATGGGAAAATATTCATAACATGTTTTATTTTACTCCCTGAAAGTTTGAAGATGATTGGTTGAACTGGCGAATTTTGCCGATTATTTGTGTGTGTCGCAATTTGATTCCGTACACCCTTTAAGCATGAGTGATTTAAATAGCAATAAGGAACATGCTTCAGCAGTTGCTGTACGTTAGAAGCGATATTTAACCAATAGTTGTCTATAACGGGTGTCCACTAAAAAATGAGAATGATTTCAATACTTTTCCATCAGAACAAAAACGGCCGCATAGAAATGTCACTTTAGATGAATGAATCGTTGCACTCTCCAGAAAATTTTCATACACTCTTATTTCACTCTAACATGTTCAGTCGTGTTCAGCATGCCGTCGAAACAGGAAGAACTGCGCGCGCGCGTTGTACAATTCTTTCAAGCGAACGAAGATCGTGGAAAAAAATACACGGTGGACCATTTTTGTCGTGAAAAAGTTCCGGTATCCACCGTATACCGTATCCTGGCATGCATGAGAGTAACCCGGAAGAAAGGTTGCGGCCGTCCAGCGAAAATAATGAATTAGAAAACGGTCCGCTCGCTGCGCAGCATGTTCAACAACAAGGATTCGGTAAGTCAACGGGAAGCAGCCCGAAAGTTCCATTGTTCGAAGTCACTCATCTGCAAGACGCTAAAGAAAGAAGGAATAGTGTGTAGAAAGAAAACCAGATACCCAGAGTACACAGATGAGCAGATTCAAACCGTGAAATCCCAATGCCGCTGGATGACTCGGAATTACGGCGGAAAATCTTTCGTTCTGGACGACGAAAGCTACTTTCCTCTTTCGAAGTCTCAGATACCGGGAAACGACCGATTCTACACTAAGGACAAATCTACTACTCCTCCAAAAGTAATGTATAAGTTCAAGCACAAATTTGAATCGAAGGTTATGTTATACATCGTAATATCCGATAAGGGTATTTCGAAGCCGTGGTTCAAACCAAGCGGTTTGGCCATCAACCAGGAGGTGTACCAAAGAGAGTGTTTGCAGAAAATACTCATCCCATTTCTTAAACAACATCACTCGGATGGCAAATACGTGTTTTGGCCGGACAAGGCATCATCGCACTACGCAAAAAAAACGCTAACGTTTTTGGAGTACCAAAATATACCATATGTCCCAAAATACCGGAATCCGACAAATTTGCCACAGTGCCGTCCTATCGAGGATTTCTTCGGTCTTTTGAGCTCCATGGTATACAAGGATAATTGGAAGGCCAAGAACACCAAGCAACTTACCAACAGGATCAAAAGCTGCATCCGAAAAATCGATGTGGCTGCCGTCCAACGGTCATGTTCCAGCATAACGACTAAGCTGCGCCGCACGGCGGACCACGGACCATATGACAATATTCACTAAACTTAGTTTGAAGATTTAAGTTGACCCTTTTAATAAAATAAATCAGTTTGAACAAAACTTCACTGGTATTTTTTTCCTGACTCATTCTTTTCGTTCTCATTATTTAGTGGACACCCGTTAGTAACCTCAAAGTACCTCCATACATAATAAGCGCTGAGAATAGTTATGAAGTTCCTAACAACAGAGAGAGCAAACAAATCTCAACTTTCAAACGTTGAACTATCTACTACTCAATGTTTCGAAGCGGTAACAGCAGGAACCATCACCATCTTCAGATAGAACGTGCCGAACATAAATTTAAAAATTGCCGTACACATCACTCACCGGAACAAATTCGCTCAAGATAAGGTGTCCAACTGATTAAAATTAATCAGAAATAAATCACGATCCGTAGCCATTATCAACGCATATTAATACCCCCAAACCCGGCAGAGCTGCAATATTTCGCAGCAACGGGTCATCGTTTGGATGAACCATGTTCGCAACCACCCGAGCGGGGAAAGCTTATCAGCGAAAGCTCATGGTTTTAAGTATTTCACATGTCAGTTGGGTCATCACCGTTCTGATTGAACTGAAACAGAGTTGCAGGTCCATTGAACCGAACCGGAGCAAGTTCTGCGATCATCATCCAGCAAATCAAACTTCAGTCCGCTTTGGCTCTAATAGGTTCCATTAAGCGCTCTAAGTGCCATTAAAACCCCTTTCTGTGGGTGTGTGTGTGTGTAAGCCAACGCTCCTCGCGGTTCATTAATTCCAAAACGGTGTCCCTTAAGTGAACGGCAGTGCAGTGTCTCCTCTCTTCACTCGAGATTGCCGTTTTCGTCGTCTTCGTTGGTTGTCATTATTCAACATTTCCAACGATGTTTACCTTCGAGAAAAGAAGCACAGCAGCACGCGTCTGCAAAATTGGAGAATGCGCGCCGCGGTCGTCGTCTTGTCGAATGCAGTACAGAACAACCCAGCGAGTTGGCGAGGCTTATGTAAGCGCGTCTCTTTCTCTTCCAGCTGGCGCATTCCGCTGAAATCAGCTGTTTTCGGCTTGCCTTGCCTTGCAAGCGCAGTAAAATCTGATTAAGTTGTTATGCTTCCAAACCTGGTCAAACTACAGCGGCAGCAACGTGAGGCTTACGTAGCAACGGCAGAATTATGCAGTCCTTATGACAGTCCCAGCCAGAAATGTTGCATTGCGCATTCCACAACAAACGGGGCCGTAAGATTTATCAGAATCAAATTGGCTGCAATTATTGTGCGATCGTTGCTCGTTGCTGTGCTGTAGGCAGGCTGCGCTGGAGCATTATGATGAAAGAGAGAGAGAGAGAGAGAGTATGAAAATCAAGAGCTTTTAAAACCATAGTCGGATAAACGGTGGATGCGAACGAACACCTGAGCGGGTGAGTTCCAATGTTTGAAGCAGTTTTTGCAATAATTGCTTGAATAGGTGAAGAGCTTCTTTTTCTCGTATATTTTTGTCTATTTTTAGATCAACTTTATACCTGATTTGTATCAGCGAAACTTGAATAGAACTAGCTAAAATATACCAACTTTGCGTTCTCCGCACCGGTGTTGTATTTCTTGTTGCTCAACCTGCCAATACCTGTCATCCTGTCGATCATTCAACATCGGAGATCAGGAATGGCATTGCGTAGCTCGAAATTTTTTAATGCCAGTAGTGCGTCGTTAGCTGAAGACAAGGAATACTTGTTCTTTCGTTTGGCTGAAGGTGAGCGTGTGAATGCATGCATTTCATTAAAACGATATTAGACAATGCTGATCTGTAGTTTGGCAGCGGATAAACAAGAGTCGAAATGGAGAGGGTCACATCCTGGATGACGCCTCCAACGTCGACCGTGATATCCATTCTAGACATCAGAAGCTGTTCCAGGACTACTTTAGCGACACGCAAACCTACAACGAGAAGCACTTTCTGCGTTTCCGCATGCCAGAGGAGGTGTTCCTACACATTATGCGACAACTAGAGTCAACTAGAAGCTTCTCCAAAATGTATCTGAGCTATTTGCAAGTGCTTATCATGACCAATCTACCAATAAACCGATTGTTTACTTTGACGACTTCATTACATTTCATTTCCGAGCAATCGAAATACTATTCGGAATCTTGGAACCTTCGCATTTCGATCTAGTCAGCGTTTTCCGGAAAATGCAGTGGCTGTAAAAAAAAACTAAGCAAGCATTCGTTATTTAGGAATGAAACGAGAAGGCAATTCACTAGAACCGGGAGCAACTTGGGGGTAATTATCAGCATCCGAGGCGAGCAACGCAACTTTCTGTCCGCCGCCAGCATCACACGCAGCAAACACGGTTACCTTTTCGGCTCACAAATATACCTCAGAATATACTCAATAAAATTGAGTTATTGTTTAGTAAAAGCTGAAATTTTATTCAATTATTGGTAATATCAAGTAGCGTGTAATGTTTTGGAACGGTATTTTTCTTGTTCCAAATTGCTGCAAGAATAGATCAAAACATATTCCAGTTTTAAAATGATGCAAAATAGATCCAGTATAAAAAAAATTAACAACACCGGGCAACGATGTTTTTGCGTTCGGTCTAAAACAAAAATCCAATCCACGATTTGGAACGCCGTTGAAGATGCCCTTAGATTTTAAATTAGGATTAAAATTTAGATTTGAAATGAAGGATTTGAAATAAATTGCTGAGATATTCATGGAATAGTATTGACAAACAAATTCTTTATTAACATTAGCACCTGTTAGCATATTATATTTAGAATGGTTCACTTATTTTGCATTAGGGTGGTCCTTTTTGTAGAAAAATATTAAATAAATCTTAAGATTGAGAATTTCAATTGAATTTTTAAGACATTTGTATTCAAATATCTCCTATATCATCGCAGTCCTTCACAGATAAAAATGGTGATTTTAACAAGTCATATCAAAAATATCGACGATTAATTTTTGAGCTCAACTCATAAAGCGATATTATTATTAACTTACTCACCAATTCCATAGAAAGTAGATAAACAATCTCACAGAATATCAAGAAAATTATATGATTTTGTTCCTTATCCAAAAAAAACAAGACCTGTATTTTCTTTTGTTTCGTCATTAGGGTGACTATTTCTGAGTTAGAGTGCTCCAAAAAATAGACTTTTTTTTTAAATGCATTTTTCAAAATAACTTTTGAACCATCGAACAGATTTCAATAACTAAATAAGCAAAAGAAACACAAATAAATATTCAAAAGAAAGACAAAAAAAAATTTATATGAAAATGAATTTCTGTCTGTCTGTCTGAACCTTAAAGATTCAAAAAACTACAGAATCGATCGGCGTGAAATTTTTTATGGAGGAGTTTTTGGAGCCAAGGAAGGTTCTTATGATAGTTGAAGACAACTTCCTTCATTGGAAGGGGGAGGCTCCCACCCCTTACAAATGAAACACAAATTTTTACATAACTCAAAAACTAATCAAGCAATGGAAACCAAATTTA
>JAHHFK020005635.1:0-142600 GCA_024533555.2 Aedes koreicus | reverse complement strand
CTACGAACTGGTGTCGTTATCCTGGTCGGGATAGAATTGGCGCAAACGGTGAAGCCCCGAGAGAAACTTCTAATTTAGTTTAAATCCTCTTCAATTAATTTGGCTACGAATTGGTGGGTGTTGGCCAAATTTGGATTTTTCAGATATAATCCTAAATAGGCTTTAGAGTATTTTTCATACATCTAGTAACCTAACGTCCGTGCTCCATCACAATATTTTCTCTCAATATTTTCACTCAATGGGTAAATTGAAATGAAGGTGAGTTTGAAAGAAGGGGAACTTGGAGTAGAGCACACGTACTCACTGGTTGACACTAAATATTGGCCAACGTGCTTTTGCACATTTGTTTGAAGATTTGGTAAGCGAGACAGGTTTCCAGATCCAAAGTTCGGATACCGTACTGCATCGGTGCCCGGACTTTTTGTTCATGAATCTTGACACACATTTTAAATCACAAACTAGCATGCAGTTATGAGCTAGTAAATTTGTCAATTTAGCGTATTAACGATAATTCTGAGATCGATTTTTGTAAGTGACTCGAGCTACATCCGTACTGTTGGCGTAGATCGGTCCACGATGGCTCTCAGGCGTTGAGATGAATTGCCTTGTTTTCCTAATGACATACTACTATCACAATCTGTGAGTGGCCCCAATAGCATCCTTATTGTTGGTTTAAATCGGTCCAAAACAGCTTTTCAACATTGTTAAACTTCTCCTAGTTTCCCAATGAAAAACCACTGTCACATTTTGTGAGAGGCCCTAATGGCCAGGCTTGGCTTGCTCCTTCGTTTGAGCGAAGAGTGCAGTGTATCTGGTACGCGCACGGCATAAGTTGCATGGTGCGCCTTGCGTGTTTGGCATCTGCTCTACACCGACAAATACACGCTCCTCCCGTTCGGTAGATCGAGCATGCGAAACGGCAAAAGAGAAATCCCGAAGAGAGCGCTCGCTGAGCAAACGAGTGTGTTGCTCGGCGTGCCATCCTCCTTTCTATTGGCGTCGTGCAGTAAAATCTTCGCTCTAATGTTACCTCTGCATAAGGATGGTTGTGTTGACAAATTGAATGGAAGAAAAATGGGAATGAGCACAAAAACATTACTCTCCGCAAATCTGCAAAACATTCATCAAAAACATCTTTCGCCTTGGATTGGCAAATGGTTTTTACGTTTAGAATCATACGGATCATTAGGTTTACTAGTTTATTTTTCATAAGAAATCATCAATTGATTTCATGACACCGCCCATGCTGCATCACATACAAGATGAAAACAAAAAATTAATTTACGAACTAATTTGCATCGAGATGATTCACCTGCAATGCGTCATAGTGAAAATTGTCTAAAACACTTCTCTATCGAATTCCTGTTGGTTGAATGAAGTTCGGATGTATTTTCTTTAGGTATTGGTAAGTATCCAAATGTTTGCTTGTGAATGTTATTTTGAATCAAAATTGAAAAACATTATCATAGAAAGCCTTTTTTCCACTGTCTCTAGCTGCTCTAAGAAAATTCAATCATTTTTTGCAGTTATCAATTCATTTACAAAGTGTCAAATTTAAGTAAAAACTCACCAAATAGAATATCCCTCTGTTGTTGATCCCTATTTTTGATATGATATATGTGAAAATTTATTTCTCATCTGTTAGAAATAAGTCTTCAAGAATTTATTATACTAAAACTTTAGATCTGTCTCTTTATTACTTGGATACATTGTCGAAAAATTCAAAGTTTGTTCCGTCATATCAATTTGGATTACAAAAAGCTCGCGAATTTTTTTTCCGTAAAACAACAAAATATATAGAATGACGATAGTTTTTTGCAATTCGAGTTATTGTGGCGGAACAAATTCTTTCTAAAATGTATCACAGTGAATTGAACCTAATATGGAAATTATTTTCAATTCGTTGAATGAAAAGTCTGAGCATCGTTCATTAAATCGGTTCATTTAATAAAATTGGTACCAATATCAGTAGTGATAGAGTAAACTTGACCCAGATCAATGTTAAAGTTTTTCATAACTTTAAGAATTTCGTCAAGAATAACTTCCGCTGTATTGCGGCCAAATTTTACCACCATAAGGTGAATCGGTCCTCCATGTATTTTTTCCTATCTTTTATCTCATTCTTCTTAGTGAATGAACATCGATGTTAGCTTGCTTGCTGTGAACAATCTGATGTGATTAAATATTTAATATCTAGTACAGATTCTTAGTTATATCAATTCTAAATTATGAGGTTATGGCTCTCGACAAGGATGCTTCAGCATAAGCCCATAAGGTCGTATCGAGTTCGAAAGAAATTTCTTTTGCTACATCAATCCCTTGTTAAATTCCATTTACTGAAACGGAAAAGTAAATAATCGAAAAGAAATTTCTGCAGCAGTATCCACTTGAAAAGAACGAAAAATAAAATTGAAATTTGTAAGGTTTCCACGCAAACTAATGGGAGCTGTCACTTTTACTTTCGGATAAATATTCCGCGCGATTATTCCTTAAGTGAAGGTGACATTTCGTTCCATGCAAATCGATTGTCAAATTCCGCTTGGTAATATTGAGCAAAATTCCGTAACCTCTCTACTTTTTAAGTCAATACTGGCCTATAGCAAGGGTACGATTTGAAATTCTGGTTACAATCTCAAGCACAGATCTTCCCCTACGCCATGCTAAGTATATACAAACAATGCGTCACGCAAACTTAGTCTTAATGAATTCACAAATATTAGAATGCACGACATCCAAATGTTGCACTATGTTTCTGCTACCGAAATGTGGTAGCTTCAGTGCATTTTCAATAGGTTGCAAAATGTTGTGAACTCAGTCCTTGGAAAAAAAATTGAGCGGAAGGCAACACTCTGTTATTCACTGCACAATACTGGTGATATACACATTACGGTCCATCGAAACAACACATCCATCGAAATAACACTCTTAAATAACAGTTGTTATTTTTTAAATCCGCGGCGAAGAGGATTCCCTTATTCTACTTTAGAAGTCCACACTCTACTGCTTTTCCTTGTGAACGGAAGTAATATGCCGCGTCAAATTAAATTTTGAGCCACTCTGCAGCGACCGCTCTTTACACAATGGGTATATAAAAGACAGATTTTATGGAATCATTATCACGAGAAAAAAATTCCACACATCTATCAAAAAATTCCACTCCCCCACTTAACTTCCTTTTCTCAGCCATCATTAAAAAACAACAAAGGACTCAACAACAAAAACGTCTACACCCCATAAGATACAAACACGTATCAACACTGCCGAAAGATTTCCGAAATCCAAGAGCACGGAGCATCTTTGATTTCCTCCGTGTTTCTCTTTCTGCATGTTACACGCTCCCGATAAATGCTCTTGCTCCGTTTTCAAGTTCTCGTGCACGGCGTGCAGCCGATGTTCTCACCGCGTGTATCGAGTGTTTTGCTCCGCGTGTGAATCAAATCGTTCACTTGCTAGCTACACGTGTAAAGAGAAGCCAAGCCTGCTAATGGCATCCTTACTGTTGGTTTAAACCGGTCAAATCGGCTTGTCAGCATTATTATGATTCACTTTGTTTCCCAAAGGAAAACCACAATCACACTTTGTGAGTAGCCCCAATAGCATCCTTACTCTTGGTTTCAATGGATTCAAATTGGAAATCGGTACTAATTTTCAAATATTTCACTTGACAGCTTATCGTTAACCAAAACGAACCCTGCTGCTACCCAAACTTGTTATCCGAATTCCCAGTGATTTTTCGTGGAAGTGCAGTGGACTCCGCGACTTCCAATAAAGCGAGTATTATGTTAACATATTCCTACCCTTCCTTACTTGACCTGCATTCGGGCGGAGCCAGCGCCGGTATTGCCTTAGTTTGGGATCACCAGCTTTTACACATTGAAGATGTATGTTAGTCCCAAGCATCATCTGTTGGTTCTCTGTGTAATAACAGCTGATCTGGCAACAACGGAGTAGCAACCTCGAGCGGTTAATCATGCTCATGCTCATTCTCAATTAATTTGGCTACGAATCTCTGAGCAAACATGCTTGTTATCTGAACAAACTGGCACGCATTTACTGGAATTTCGTTCATTTTTGGATCGTTTTGTACTGGATTGAAACTGCTGTAAGTCGAGGCTTCATTCTGTAGATACTACATGTATTTTCCTCCTCTTTGACTTCGTAATCAACAAACCGATGCACTGACTTCGACTGCTAACGACGAATGGATTCTACGGACTTCTTACTGAAAGTTTCACCCTTGGATATCGAATGAACGGTTTTAAATTTGACTTGGTAGCCACCACTACCGTGACATGCCCTAAAGCCTGTCCACTTTAAATTTCGGACACTTTTCTTTCAGTGTAGATTTTGAATTATTTTACGGATCGCTGAAACGTTTCACTTATATTAAGGACTGTATTCGATGATATTTGGACACACGCAATTGTTCGTAACTTTTTAGTGTGTGGGTAAAAATTATTGAAATTTTTACTGAATGTATTTAATTGTGTTGTGTCAATTGTGTAATGAGTTTCCTGAAAATCGGTCGAGTGATTTCAGTGATGGCTTCGAATGAAGAAATAGTGCGTCAACAAATTTTGGGCACTCACTTCGAAAACCCAAACGCTCCTCATCGATGGATCGGAAAATAGCTCGGAATCGCACATTCAACCGTATCTCATGTGATCAAAACGTTCAAGAACCGTAAGAAAACCAAGCGAAAAAATGGTAGTGGCAAAAAACGTGGCACATCAAATCCGGAGAAGGCCAGGATGGCATTGAACCAATTTAAGCGTTATCCCAACATTTCGATCAGGGATGTTGCGAAAAAGGCGAAAGTTTCAGTTTGTGTTGTGCAGAAAACAATGAAACGAAATCTGGATTACATGTGTACAAGGTCCAGAAGGCACCGAACCGGAGCGATAAACAGAACTCAGTGGCCAAAACTCGAGCAAGAAAACTGTACAGGGAGTGGCTCACAAAACCGTTCTGCATTGTGATGGACGATGAGACCTACATTAAAGCCGACACCAAACAAATGCCAGGACAGGAACACTACGTCGCCACCTCTAAGTTGGCCGTTCCGGAGAGTGTACGGAAGAAGAAACTGTCGAAATTCGACAAAAAAATTCCTTGTCTGGCAAGCGATCTGCGGATGTGGCAAAATGAGTCAGCCCTTCATCACCTCTGGGACCGTCAACGGACAAATCTACAAGGACGAATGCCTCCAAAAACGACTTCTGCCCCTCTTGAGATCTCACGATGGCCCGACACTGTTTTGGCCGGCTTTGGCATCTTGCCACTATACCCAGCCCGTCTTAGACTGGTACAAAGATAATAATGTAGTTTTTGTACCAAAAGACGTCAGCCCTCCAAACACTCCGGAACTTCGCCCAATTGAAAAATTTTGGGCAATCATGAAGACAAAGCTCGTTAAAACTCCAAAATTGATAGAAAATGAACTTGAACTAAAGAAAGTGTGGTTAAAAGTAAGTAAGCAAGTCGGTCCTATCATTGCCCAAAATTTGATGAAAGGGGTCAAGGCAAAGGTGCGGGCATTTGGGTTGGGAGAAGAGGTTCAATAAATCAATGATGTCAAAACTTAACCATTTAGTAGTACTTTATTTCCAGAAAGTTTGAAAAGAATCGGGTTCAAGGAAAATTTTTGGTGACCTATTTTGTGTGTCCAAATTTCATCGAATACAGTCTTTACGAACCCTACTTTCAATAAAAAAAAAAGGACAAAAAATGTCGATTTTTTATGGATGTTTCCCCACCCCCCCCGACGAAACAACCCCCCCAGCACAAACAGAACCCACAAGCAGAGGAAACAAAAAGATAGCCTCTCACTCCACCTTATATTAATGGCACAAAAACAGAAAAGAACCACCTCAGCGTAGGGTGCGCGTAAAAAGAACGCGCCCCCCCCGCCCCGCACGCGGCCCCGCCGCCCCTCTGGCGGCCCCGCCCGCCCCCGTCCCGCCCCCAAACCACCACGCCACTGCGCAATTCTAAAAAACCGGGGCGGGGGGGCGGGGACTGCGCTCGGACAAGGGGTGGGGCCACCCGAACGAAAAGAAACAGAGACCGAAAAAAAAGGGCCTTTTGGATTAACTGTAAGAGTGTAGTGTTTTTACTGAACATTGAGAGACTGATGATCTTTCATATATCACAGTCACTATTAGACAACAATCAGATCATCGAAAGAAAGCCCGGTTCCGGACGGCCGACGACCCTGAGCGACAAGGAGCTCCAAATGATGCTGAAGAGGAAGACCGAGGGAAAAGTGGCTACATCGCTGCGTGCGCTTGGCCGGGAGATCGGTTGAACCGGCCAAACAGTGAAAAAGTACTTGGTGAACATAGACATACATGTCAGGAAGCGGAAGTCGCACCCACTGATTTCGGAGCTGCAGGCAATGACGCAGCGGCTGCGGCTGAATCAGATAGTCAACTCGATATTCCCGACAAATCGTGACGTGGCGGTGTTGAGGGACGACGAGACCAATCACACCCTGGATGGCATCGACTGGCAGGGCACTTCGTATTTTACTTCCCCCACGAAGGAAGTGAGCTCCGAGGTGAAGTTCATTTCACACACCAAGTTCCCAAAGAAGGTGCTGCTGTGGCTGACAATCAGCAAGAAAGTTATGTCAAAGTCCGCCCTTCTTCGCTCCGGACTGGCCATGAACGGGGAAATTTATAATACGAAATGCCTACCGGAAGTTCCATCGTTTATCAAGAAATACCTTAAGGGTGAAGACGCGGTGTTCTGGCCGGATCTGCCGTCGGCTCACTACTCGAAGCGTTCGTTGGAGGAGATGGAGCGGCTAAATATCGATGTGGTACCCAAGTCGGTGAACCCGCCCAAAGTCCCCCAGCTGCTTCCCTTCGAGAATTTCTAGGCCAACGTGAAGCGTAAGATCTATTCCAACAATTTTGTCGTGAAAACTGAGGAGAAATTGATAAATAAAACGAAGAGAGAACTCAAAAACATGCCTACACGCATGTTTTCGTCCGCCATGGCGAATGTTCCAGTTAATTGCCGTAAGGCCGCTCGCAAGAGCGTAGAAGTTTTTTGCGAGTAAGCTTAAATAATTACCTTCCATGGGAAATTTATCAAAAGCAATTATCTGTCTTAGCTTATTTTTATCACCTTCCGAAAAAAGTCCATTTTTTTTTTAAATGCGAACATTATTTCTTGTAAAAAAATATTACATTTTTTTTTTCTTTATAAAAAAGTGCCGCAAATCGAGGGAGAGTGCACAAGCGCATTTTACGAAAGGCCGAAAAAACCCAATTTTTTGTTCTTACGCGATCTTTCCCAGAAACCGAAAATACCGAAAAGTACCGTGTTTTGTGTTTGCAAATCATTTGACCAGCGCTTGATTGTGGATCGGAAGGTTGGAAGTGGAACAAATCGAAAAGTATGCTCCCGACAAATGGACAAGAAGGTGGTAGCCGTTATTGAGAAAAATCTCAATATTTCTGTGCAAAATGTGGCTTGCAAAGTTGGGAAGTCAAAATCATACGTACAAAAAGTGAAGCAGAGGCAACGACTGAAGGCGTAGAAAGTGAAAAAGGTGCCCAACCGTGATGGCGAGCAAAATGTCACTGCAAAAAGTCGTGCTAAGTAGCTTAACACAAATTTATGGCAAACATTTTCTTGTATCATAATGGACGACGAAACATACATACTCGAAGACCTTAAACAGCCTCCGGGTCATGCCGTTTCCGAGCATTTCCGGAAAAAGAACGTTTCCAAGTTCCCGAAGCAGTATTTGATTTGGCAGGCCATATGTAGTTGTGGTGGAAAATTTAAAGGTTTTGTCTCTACCGGCACTATCTGTTTGAATGTGTACGAGAAAAAATGCCCGCAAAAGTGACTGCTACCGTTTATCGAAAGCCACGACTCTCAAGCTCTGTTTTGGCCTGATTTGGCCTCTTTTCACTATTCGAAATACGTCCTGGAATGGTATAAGGTAAAAGAGGTCAAATACGTGCCTAAATCAGCCGACCCACCAAACTGTCCAGAACTTCACCCAGTAAAGAAGTACTGGGCTCAAGTTAAGCGGAAACTCTTCGAAACTAAGAAGAAAGCAAATGGTACCGATTATTTAAAGAGAAGATGGAGAATCGTCACGGCGGGCGAATCTGAGGATACCGTACGGAACCTGATGGTAGGTGTACCACAGACAGTTCGAAAATTTTACAGAAAGAAGGATTAACATCTTTATCAACTGTTTTTCAATCGGTTTTGTTGAATTATGTGTAAATTAGTTTTGCTGCTATTATTTTGGTGTCCGAAATTTAACGTGGACAGGCTTTGAATTCTATGCTTCAAAGGACAGAGGAAGACTAGACTCTCAGTTCGAAAAACAGAAGATAGAAAAATTGGCAAAAAGATATCTCGTTTGGCAAGCCGTGTGGTAGAATCTGCAAACCATTCATCTCAACCGGAAATAGTAACAGTGAAATCTACATCAAAGACTGCCTTTAAAAACGTCTACTGCCACTTCTAAAGCAGCATTCTCAAAACACCCTGTTTTGGCCGGATTTGGCATCTTGCCACTACTCAACAGTGACGAAGAAATGGTACGAGAAAAATAAGGGCATTGTGGTACATGGTGACATTAATCCTCAGAACTTTCCAGAGCTCCGACCGATCGACAAATTTTGAGCAATAATGAAGGCTGATTGTCGGAAAATTGGAGGAGAGTCAAAATCAGTTCAAAACATCAAGCAGAAGTGGACAAAAGCTTAAGAAACCATAGGAGAGAAGCTTCTCCAAACCTTGATGACAGGAGTCAATGTAAGGCTCCGATAGTTCAAGCGCGAGGATGAAATTTAAATCTATTGTTTCAAAAGTGTAAAGGAACATACTTGAGGAAAATAAATTTTAAGAAAAAGATTTCTTTGGATTTATGTTAAACCTATAACGTTCGTGTGATGATACAAAATGTATTTCCGGACACGCTTTAGTATTAAATCATTCACTTTGTCAAAAAACTATGACATATCGGCACCGTTTAACTAACGTGTGGCATTGGAATTAAATAGTTTCTTTACCACTTCCAGGAATGAGATCTTTAAGAATCTTTAAGTCTGTAACGCTGTTTCCTCGTGATAGATTATTTTTCTTAAAGTATTTACTATTAATTAATTCATCTCTAGAATTAAATAATAATCCTCAAATCCTACGTTACTAGGAAACCAGTTTCTTTAATGAAGTGCAATCCATCTAATACAATCTTACTCTCACCATGCATTCATGACTTTGTCACGCTTGGAAAAAAAACAACCCCTTTGACAAATCTGGTTGTTCAAAATGCTACGATTGATGCCCTTAGCAAAAGTTCATGACCAGGAATCAGTATAATCTGGCGAAAGAACTGCCCGGGGCAGAAACGAACAGGATCCTGGATAGGGGGAAAAACTATTCTGCCATCGTCAGTCCCTGTGATCAAAGGATTGTAATACTGCGCAAACGGCACTAATCGGTATTCCCAAGTGGAAAACTAATTATAAAACGGAAATTAAAAATGAATGGAAATGGCGCTGTATCAGCGTTTGTGGTCAATCATGCGGAAAGCCACCGAACGGTGTAAATCGAGTAAAGACGATGCATCGGGTTATGGTTGCGGTTCAGTGGTAGGTCTCGGTGCACGCAGAACAAATGAAAAACACATTAACTGTAAGATACCTACAACTACATTGCTTCGGAAAAACTTTTTTTTTTGGTGAAAAACTTCCTTTCGTTGAAAACTTGCTCCTGATTTTCAATTATTGGTGATCCCTGAGAAGAGTTCAACCAAAACAGTGAAATAACCATACATAATTTTGAGTAAGCAAGCAGATGTTGGATGGAAAATAGAAAACAAAAGAAGGAATGGCCAGCAATCACCGGTTATTGCGGTGGACTTGATTTCGGGATTTTTTGACAAACGTTTTTGATACGGATGTCGTAGTGTAATTGAATATAGTTATAATTAGATTAATCATATAATGATAAATCCATTTTAAATTTATAGCCGCATATCGTCAATTATTCATAAATAGCATAGAAAGCCTTAAATTTTGATAAAATTGCAATATTAAGCTTATATATACTACAATATCAAATGAAAAGAGACGCATGAGTATATTCGATCTTGACAAATTCATCGCTAAAAACCTATCGTCCTGAAAATTGAATTAAATCTTTTTTTTATGAAAATGAAATGGTCTATGCGTATATTTTACTAACTCGATTCAACTCAAAATGATGATGATTTTTGATGAAATTCAATCAAATGTTTCCAATTCGGCAGAGGCAAGAGCTGCAATTCATTTTCTTGAGACGATTAGAGTAAAATTGTTTTGTTAGATGAAATCATAGAACATGTTACTTCAAATAAAAAAGGTGTGTTTCATGTAATTGAAGCTATAAGTTATAATTATGTAACGTTGTCGTATTTCGAGTTAATTGCATGTCCCTTGGTTTTACTTTGACCTATATGAAGCGGATTTACTTTTCTCCAAAAGGATTATCCAACGATATTTTCAAAGAAATTCAATAAAAAACTAATAAAAGGATTTCAGCTTGACGTAAAACCATGATATTCAATTTCAAAAATAATTGATTGAGCATTGTTTCTATATAAACTTGGCGTTGAGAGATTAAAGTACCCGTAAACAGGATAACTTGCAACACGGCAACAGCGGCCAATTTGATTGAATTTTGCAACCAGTAGGCATGTTATGTCAATCACTGTGCCTTGTTGACAGCAGATCAAAGGAAGCCAAGCAACTGTCAAGTTGTTTTTTTGTTGTTGTTATTGGGTATTTAAAAAAATATCTTCAAACATTTTGCTGATTTCGAAACGATTCTAACACCTGGAAAACATTTGCCTCGTTCTCAACTAGTACAGGTAAGAATAGTCTTACATCCGTACATGTTTTACTATAGTTGACTTACGTTTTTCTCTTTGGTTCATTCTACTTTATAACACAATACACTGAAGTTATTTGTTTACGCGGTTTTTTTTCACGCGGTTTTTTTTACGCGGTCCGCGAGCCAGACGCGTAATCGCGAGAAAATGGACGAGATAGAAAAAATATTCGTAACAGGAGAGCGAAAAACACAACCGAACTTGTAAATCCCAATGAAATCATTTTGGTTCGAATCGTGTGCTTTATACTGGCGTTGATAACATTGCCTACAGAGAGGACGGGCTTCAGTTATAAAACCAGACTGCAGAACAAAGCAAAATAAATTTGCAACTGAGAGGGGAGACTATGGCTGCTTTTAACATGGAATGAGACCTAATGAAAAAAAGAAGAAGACAATTTGAACCATTTGTCACCCGTTTTTTGAGTACCCGGAAAGGGAAAACCATATTTTCAACCGGTTCATATGCAGATTTGTATGGGAGCAAAAGTAGGTAATTTTAAAGTAAAAAGTTGAACCACTTATACTAATAGCACTTAATTGAATATTTAATCAAAAATATTTGTAAGTTTTCCTGATTAAACGTGATCGTCATTCTGTTCCGTCAAACAAGAGTTATTAGCGTTCAAAAACCTTTCACTTTTGCGTAACGCTCTCCTACGTTCAAATTATATTTCTTATTCATATTGAAAGAACGTGAACACTGGTACTACTTAGAGAAGTCTATTCTATTTTTCAAAATGGTGTTTCCTAAGCGGGCCCTCCACGTCCTATCTGTAATATACATGTTTGTCATGCTCCCCAACAAACATCGGTGATGAATTAGAGCTTGTTCAAGCAAATTTGGAGAAGCTATTCAGCTGTTTCTTCTAGAATAGCTGAATAGCTTCTCCAAATTTGTTTGAACAAGCTCTAATTCAACACCCATGTTTGTTGGGTCGTCAGCCATGGTCAGCTTGAGATATCTCCACCTCTCTGCGTTGGCATTTCCTCCAAATACTGTGCTACATAACTAGATTCAAGCGTCAGCCCAAGCCAAAGCCGGTATGGAATTAAAACCCAAAATTTCGTATGATTTTTTACAAAGACAGCAACAAATTTTTTTGGAATTTAAAAAAAAAGTACATATAATAAACTGTAAACAACAATTTTTCTTGTTTTAAACAGTATTGTTCAGAGGCTAAATTGGGAAATGTACAATCAACACCAACAATCAAATTTTTTTCCCGTCTATTGTGACTTGACTGTTTTTATGTTGTTTTTTTAAATAACGCGGTTTTTTTACGTCGTTTTTTGAAATAACGGAACGCGTAAAAAAACCGCGTGGTAAAATATCTTTTCCAAATGAAGCTTTCGAGAGTTGCCGTTCTCAGTAAAGTTGTTGAGAATGTAAAATATAGTCACTTGACATTATCAGATTAGTTCCAAATTGCGCCGCAAGTATGGCGCCGTAATCTAAATTGCCAAATCATGCTCTAGGAAGGTGCTGTCTCTAGCAAAGATTTTAATTGTATATAATAAAGGCATTCAAAATAATCACGTGCGATCCAGATCGTACCTCAGAGATGGCACTGCCATATTTGCGGCATAATTTAGAACTAATATGACAATGTCAAAATACGACGAATGACGTACTGAGAAAGTTACCCTAAGACTGCATTTCTCTAGCGCCTCACTTGGAAAAGATAGACTGCAGCGCCATCTTTGCGGCATGATTTGAAACAGATATGATAATATCAAAAGACGACGAATGACATACTGAGAAACTTTGCCGAAGACGGCAAATCTCTAGCGCTTAATTTAGAAAAGATAGACTGCAGCGCCATCTCTGTGGCATGATTTGGAACTAATGTGATAATGTCAAAAGACGACGAATGACACACTGAGAAATTTTGCCCAAGACGAAAACTCTATAACTACTCTGGACTGTTTTGCTCACACATTGAATTAACAACCTCTATCCATTTGCAGCAGATTCTCGGTGGCCAATCTTACTGGAACCATGATTTTCCACCACCAATACATTTTTATGACCATATCCTTTCAATATGAATATGAAATATAATTTTTATTTCTTTGATTTTTTTATGTCGTTTTTTGAAATAACGCGGTTTTTTTTAAATAACGCGGTTTTTTACGTCGTTTTTTTAAATAACGCGGTTTTTTTAGGCGGTTTTTTTTTACGCGGTACCATTACCGTCGTAAAACAGTGTATTTATAAAATATGTACTTAGATGCGGTAACTTGCAAAAGTGAGCTGAAGTGTATAAGTGAGGTTAATGATCATTATTTCCTTCCATAACATCCAGAAGTATGCCTCGAAAATACAAGACACCACCAGGAAGTTGGAAACATGCCAACTTTTCTCTGAAGTTGCTAAAACAGACAGTTGAAAAAGCTAAAAAGAAACCAACGTCTCTGAAATAAATCGCCCGGGAATTTGGTTTAACCTCATAAACAGAAAGTGTACTTCTCGGTGCTGAATGGAGAACGCTGTTTACTCGTGTGGTAAAGTTTTATTTGGATCGAATGGGAAGAACCAAGCCGCGTTTTAAATCAATCTTCCGGGAGTAAATTGGTGTGCATCACTTTTGAAAGGACACTCTGAACTAAGCTTAAAAATTAATCTGGTAATATTTAGATAACCTGAAGGCTAATGTAAAAGATGTTTTTCCCGATCTGATGATAAATTACGATGAAACAAATTCATGCAATGATCCTGGACGTACCAAGGCAATCGTTCAGCGGGGCAACAAGCATGCTTAACGAATTATGGATTCATCTTAGTTAAACACTTCCGTCATGTTCGCGGAATCTGTATCTGGAAAAATACTGCTACCTTTTGTAGTGTACAAGAACAAGAGCTTGTACAATTCTGGGACAGAAGCAGCTCCAAAAGGCACCGTTTATGGATTTTCATAGTTTGGATGGTTCGAAAATAGTCTGTTCGAACCGTTCGAACAGTGGTTTTTAAAGACAGATTATCGCCCCTATTCCTGTTTACGTTCGTATACGAAACGTTCGAAAGAATTTCACATTCCTAGACAAAATAGTCAAAAGGTCGAAAGTAACATTTGTAAACAATGACATCTAGTGTATTTTTTTGGGATCTGAAAAATCCCACCAACAAAATAGCGTCAGAAACAGATACAGGGAGTTATTACCTTCCCGTCGGTAGTGGATACAGAAGTTAGCAACCTGGCATTGCCAGGAAATTTACGTTTCTAAATCATTGTTTACAATTGTTACTTTCGACCTTTTGACGATTTTGTCGAGATTCGTATTCCCGTTGTCGTTCGAACCGTTTTCAACGATTCGAACTTTCGAACATCGTTCGTTCGAACGAATTGCGTGATTACCGTTTTCGTTCGTATCCCTATTTTGGCGTGTCTCACAAACGTCACTCGTTAGTTGCGAACCACGTAAACGAAATAAATTGTTTTATTGGAATGAAGTGCGGATTTCCTTATTTTTGTGGATTTGACACAGATTTACATCAGAATTTCGGATTTGAATTAGAACTATCAGAGTGGGCCACTCAAACCGAGAAGACTAAAGAAAATCCACAATTGAAATGAACAAAGTTAACCAAGCTTACATTGCAGTTAACTAAACGATGGCAGTAGATTCTGCCGGTCGGTAGGAGAATACCTGTGTCGAAATGTATGTATTTATCACTTGAAATTTTGAACAAGGAAAACCAGAAATTTTTTGCGCATCTGCTGGTCATACTTATTCCGTGAATGAGTTAGTAGTTGAGAAAAAAAAACTTTTGACCTTAGCGTTTTGAAATCGATTAACATTTGTTTTTAATAAATGTCAAGTTAGAAAAATTAGAAAAGCTGAATTAACTTTTGCTTGTAATCTGCAGATAAAAAATTGTTAACATTTGTAAATGAGGGAATCTTTTTTTTCCAAAAGACACGTCCATTTTGTATGTCACGCAAAAAATGCCCATTTGCATACCGTCTTTCAACACATGGTTACAAATTTTGCATGGACTTCAAAAAATGTTTGTACGAATTTCAATAAAACCTTTCAAAAACATCTTTGCGAATTTCCTGACAATTTTTGCCCCCCCCCCCGCCCGTTTGTGTGTTGTTGACTCTTTCTACCGTTGTTGTTATGCTGCTGGTTTTTTTTTTTTTTTTTTTTTTTTCACGTACACCCACACAAAAAGAAGCTGCACGCAGCCCCACCCTTTTCCCCCCCCTTTTTAAAAATACAAACACAAAAAAACAACCCCCACCTTTCCCCAAGAGAATAAAAAAGAAAAAAACACCCTTTTCCCCCCCCTTCCTTTTTCTCCCCCCCGATTTTCAGAACACAAGTATCTGTCAAATCTGAGGTGTGACGTCACTATAATTTGGACCATATTCTAATTGGCCGTTCAATCAGAGACAACGAATGAAAGACATAAAAAAGGGGAAGGAACTTCTTTGTTTTGTTTTTTTTTCGAAAGTTCTCCGCGAAGGAATAAAAAATATTTTTACAAAAGGCTCCCAAATTTTAGAGTTTCGAATTTTTCTGCTGATGCTAGAATTGTATTGACTGACGTTGAACGAAGTAACTAGTGTCACACAGCAACGTTTTTTTTTTTGCTCGTTTATCCGTATTGGCGAACTCTGGGAACGTTTCTGGAGGAGTTCGACGCATACTTTTTTCAAAAGCAGCATGGAAAGAATCTGGCGCCATAGACGTATGACCAGACTCAAACAGTTTAACGACTATTCCGTTCTCCTGAATTGACGATGTGTTGATCAACAATATAGTATGAAGAAATAATCTACAACTTTTATTTTTGAGCTACGCAATTGTCTACCCAAAAAGATATTTTGCGAAGATGGGGCACGTGCTTAATAACTGTATGGAAACAACTGATAATGTCGTTCGTTGATCTGCCTTGTACTGGTTCATTTCAAAAACATGCTATTACCGCATTGGATTTAGCTAAATTTCCGACTGTAGTCAATGTTTCGTTGAATGCTAGAAAAAGTTGCGAAAAACTATCGTTTTGAGACCTTCAAGGTGTGGCAACTGAATGACTTAGAAATAAATTTATGTTAAACAATATATTTTTTTTTCTTATTTATCCAAACAAGTTTGTACCTTTTGGATATCAAAGGCTTTAACTATTTCATCTGGTTCAACTGTGTTGCCATCTGCGCGGTACTCATCGTGTGATTGCTTTGCAAGTGTCTTGTGGTTATCATGTTTCTCACAAACAGATCATCCATGTTGTGAAGTTTCATCCTTATGCTCTAGCAAATTTTGATGTTGTGTACCAGCAACGTATGCTTCACATTCTTTGTGACCAAGTTTGACAAGAGATATGTTAAGTTTCTTCACGGCTCTGCAGAAAAATGTTTAGCTCACTTTCGTATCAGGCCGCGTATCCTGATAGTGTTGGAACATTTTTTTTTCAGTCACATCTGATGATAAATTTTGCCGGTTTGATGCGTGTTTACGTAGATAATGCGAAATAGTCGGATTATACAGAAATTCGTAGGTTTTAAAGGCATCTCTATGGTCATTGCTTCTCTGATTTTCCACGCATTTTCGGTTAAGCTGATAGTTTGTCCCCATTACAATAAAAGGACCGATAGATCGTGTTTCTGTAATTAAAAAGACTGAACTTTGAATTCATTTAAAATTTCTCACCCGATATGGCCTTCGTAGCCAAATTTTCCGCACAACTCGTTTGTCCGCCAGCTCAAGTTAAATATTATACGAGTGCTGTTTCCAGGATTGCTCAAGATTATGATGATGTGTGGTTCTCCTTTTGACCCTTTCGTGAAAGAATGCAACCTGTCGGGCAATACGCAACCTCCAATACTCGCGATGGATTATGATTCTGTCATCCTAGGATATATCATTTGGACAACCTTTCCGGGAGCCACAAGCTTCAAGTTTCAATGGATGGGAAGTAAGCCGTTTCCTCTCAACAACCGCCGTTCAATATTCTCTATTTGTTATTTTATGTATATTTATGCTACTCAGCAAAGTCCCTTACCCCAACCTAATCCTTATCACCTCCCATGGCGTTCAAGTAGTCCGCATAGACCAGTTCGCCATTACCCCTCCCGAACCCTCGGCTTTGGATTGACTTGCCCCCTCATTGTCCCACCAAACGCTGCAAAATGAAAATGAAAATGAAATATGTACGTTATTTAGTATTTCAGTACAACATCGTATTATTTTCATCACTGTATATTAATAAAATCAGATTAAAATTATTATTAATAAAAATAAATAATAATAGTGAAATTTAAGCTGCTTCAGGTTACAAGGATGTTGATTCCAGATAGTATAGCAATTTTTCTTACATTGTAGCTAAAGGTTCTTTTCTATCAATGTTGATCATTGGATATTATTCAAATTAATAAATTCTCTTCAATTCTGCTGATTATGTTTATCCATGAGTCATAAATACATACATATTTTTTATTGTTTGGTTTATGGTTAAAGGTTTTATGGATGTTTATAATTCATTTAATTGCGAAATGGTTTGGTAAAAAAAGGTTTCACATTCCGGAGTTACATTCATCTAACAATGATTGAGCTGTAATGAGGCACCAAGCATCATATTATTATCATATGCCTATCATTGTTTAAGTTATTTCATCATATTATTTAATTTACACCATTCATTTCATCGATAAGATTACACAGTATACATTCATCATATAGCTGCATCTAATTATCATTATCGTTGCATATCATTAAATCATAGATAATTTATTGCATTGTATTAATTAAGGTTTTTTTTTTATATATTTACACCATTGGATATTATATTATTCGATTTTTTAAATTTATTAATGATCTTCGTTTTGCAGATTGTACGAAAGATACATATTTAAATTGTTTCATGAATAATTATATGTGTTATGTCTTGTTTAATTGCAATATGACCTTCACATTCCAGAATTACAGTCATCGGACACTGATTGAGCTGTAAAGAAGCACCAAGCGGCATATTACTATCTTTTTATTGCATATTCTAATTATTTCATCTTATTACTCTATTTATAACCATATAAAAATCCATCAATGACATATTTTAATTAAATATTCTTGTATATTTCGTTGCTCTATTACATAAAACATATATTGCATTTTATGACAAATTACTTACATTATATATAATAAATACTGGGTTGGGAAAGAGCATCAGGGTATCATTCAAGCTGAAGCTGGACGATGGTTTGATTGACTGCTTGAGTCAAGGAGGGAATGAACAGCATAATTTTCCTTATCCTACCGATTCGATTGTGATGCTGGGAATTCCACCTGGTTGATACTGGTTGGCTTAAACTTAGACGAAAAGAGAAAATAGAAACTGGGGATGACGATTCAACAGTTTCAGTGAGGGTGACGCGCCCTTCTTAACAAGCCATCATGTAGAAAGCTTAATAAGTATTGCGAATTGGGTTATTCGTTTTGTTGGATCGTATCGTTGGAAGGAGATTCTTAATTTCCCGTGAGTGTCTCTGCTTACGGGTCCACCCCTCCGTTTTGGCCCTTCATACAGCGTTATTGTGAATTCAGATCGGTGACTCAATTTGATCTTGCTATTAAGCGGAGCTGCATCCAAGCCAAGGGTATGAAAGGATGGTGGCTACCATACATACATACATACAAACATTTATGCTACTCAGCAAAGTAGCTACCTTCTGAATCCATAGTTTCATCGTTGGAAATTTTAGCTCTGTAAGATTTATCGTCTAGGAATGGAAATTTTGTAAATCCACGATAATATCGAAAGTAAATAGTCGTTTCGACAAAAAATCGTTTTTTTTTATATAAATAATAAATGCATTCTAGAAACTGGTGGTGGATTATGGAATATTTCACTTTTTTTTTTTTAATTTTTTTTTATATAAAAGGCCTTTCGTTTAAAAAATTGTTATAATCTTTGTCAAAGAAGTATTCAAGAGCAAGTTTTAAAAGGCATCTACAAACCAAGGCATATGAACGTTTTTTTAAAGGATAATTATATCAGGCAATCGATAGGAAAATTAAAACTCGTTATACTCGAGCAAAACAAATTTCCACAAATTTTTTGTTTTTTCAAGTTACCCTACAGACTTATTGAAAGGCCTGTTAAAGCAAAGAAAAAAAGAATCAATAGACGAGTATAAGAAAAGAAATTTAACATAATACAACTTTGAAGATGAAATCCACTTAAAAATTTATGAAAAACAATATTGAAACAACACTATTTTGGGTTTTTGGTAATTTGATTACTTACAAAAGTTTGCAGTACAGTCATCTCATTCTGCAATAATTTTTTCGCAAGTGTAGATAAGTTTTCGCATGTTGACGTCAGGTGTATATATGTATATACATAACAATAATTTCAGAATATATGAATCAATCCAGGTTGACTCCAGCAGGAAAATGCCATAACCTTATGTAATCCTGTAAGTGAAACAAGGCGGATTATCTCATTTTCTTTCGCTCTAACGAAACATGCCATGAACAATTGTCAGTCTGTGCGTGAAGAAATGGTGCTTTCAATGCCATCTTGTATACGAGGAAGGGTACAATCAGGCTGGGCGCTGAGCTAGATTGAAAGCTGTCAAAATAGTAATAACATGCGTTGGGCGATTATCTATTCTTCTATGCAAGATTTGATCGATATAGATCAACCTCTTGCACTAATTAATGTGGAAAAATTTCAAATCAACAAATCAACGAAAAATCGATATTGTCTAAAATCTAACAGAAAAGATCAGATAAAAAAATCGATGTAACGAGGTAAAACTATCGATTATCTAAAAATCGCATCGACATCGCCCATTCCTATTATCGACATCAACATAACCAACAATTTTCCCGGTTTCCACATTTGAGCGGCTCAAAAATGTGTAGCTGGGCGGGAACCTTCCGGGTACTACTCTTAATTTGTTTTCGAATCAAATTTATAAAAATTCACCTTCTGAACTCCCACTATCACCACCATATGGCTTAGTTGCTTCAAGAGCTGAAATTTTAATCACAATTTTCACCTCTGAAACACCGAAAATGTCAATCGTCAGCGAATTCAGAATACATTTCTGCCGTCAGATGTAACAAATGTAAGCAAACAGTGGGACTGGCATGTTTGTCACAGAAAGTAGTCGCATATCAGTCCCATACGATTTCGGCACACTTTTTTTTTTTTTGGTAAAAAAGGGATTTAAATATATTTTACATGAAGTATAGTTGCGTGGTATTGAAACTTATGTGTGAATAGTTACTTCTCCTAATTTCTAGAAGTAGTAGGAAAATTACAAAAAAAGTTGATGATTATAAACTTGTTTTTCTCAAAATAGTATTTTTTTAGATGAGACTGACATGCGGTCACCGGAATTCAATTTATTAGCAATAACTAACTAATCATTTCTTAAAGATATGGCGTTTATCTCAATAAAAAAAATGGACCATCTCCACTTTAAAGCTGACGAACCAACCTGGGTAGCTGAAAATCACCTTGCTAAAGAATTGAATAAATATAAACGAGTTTATTTCCATTTTAAAGAAATCTAATGAAAAAATAAAAATCATTCCGAATGCCATTGAGAAATCTATATTTTCTATCTGTTCCATCCAGAAAGACGTCAAAAGCTCTATCTTTTAACAGCCATATTATTTTAAGTACATAAAATTGTATGTTTTGTTGCATAAAATGTCACGAGACTTTGCACAAACATTGAAAAAATAACAGATTTTTATAGATTTTTAACATAACTACTGAAAATTTATCTGAAGCTTCACCCAAGCACCATTTTAGTTTTCATTAACACCAAAAGAATAACCGCACTATTAGGAACTACTTTGTGGAAGACAACTTTGCTCTTAACTCTAAAACTTAGACTGAAAATGTATGTTCCGTCTTAATTCGCTATCAGGACCCGTATACACTAGGCAGAAACAATATGATCTATATACCATTCTATATAAGAAGGCTACAGTAGTTCTGATTTAATATTTGAATAACTGAAGAACAAAAGTTAATTAATACATATAAATAATCAACACACAAAACTGTTCAATTTTATAATAATCGATTATAGGTGGATAATCGACATCCCCAGTTTCTGCCTATTTTCTCTTTTCGTCTTCGTTTAAGCCAACCAGTATCAACCACGGGGAATTCATCGGCATCGTTTCTTTCATTTCCCTTTTGTGGTTGCTTGCTTCTGAACTGTCCGAGGGTCAAAAGCTCGTTCGTGTCTAACTTTAGGCGACGATTGATGTTTTCGAACGAGTCGAAGGTGTTCGCATGACGCAGCTTGAAATCACTCGCTATCCTGCAGGATCATGATCAGATCATGATCTTCCAAAAGAACATCGCTTCTGTTGTTGCGCTGAGAGTGAAGATAAGATTGAAGAAATTAACTAGAATCTCAACTTGTGCTTGCAATACTTCAAAAGATGCTAATTACAGAGCCAACATGCATAGCATGCTGCAGCCCGTCATAACTATTCTGGTTAGTCATGCAAGAGTCGGAGAATTAACATAACATCAACTGGTTCATGAGTCCGAGACCGGCAGAAGTTCCATATCCCCATCGAACAAGTGGAAACTGCTTGCACTGAGATTGTCATTCTTAGGATGATTGTATTGTGCTTGGCTTTGATTCAACACAAAGGGTAACATAACAACCTACAGTTGCAGTCGTTCTGTCTCTGTGGAGATAGTGGAAATATGCATTTCGTCTAGAGTAACAGAAGCAGTGCTGCAAAAAGCATCTTGTTGTTGCGGTGCGGGGTCTTATGTGACCTTCTTGCGGTACTATGAAACAGTATATTGCAACGTTATATGAAGTTAAAATATTCAATTTGTTGTGTAAGTGTTACTGTGAGGTATCTGCGCAGAATGAGAAAACTAGTTGTATATAGTTATTTACATCGATCAACATAGACGAAAATAGAGAGCTAATCTATTTATATCCAAATTGATTGGCGTGTCGAGAATCAAAATTTGATTGTTGTTATTGTTGTATTCTCCATATGCGCGGAGTAACGATATCTAATGATGAAATTTGTCAGAAGCAGATAATTTCCATCAACATGAGAGGCTCTAGGAGTGGACAGTAACTGTCCACTCCTAGAGCCTTTCATGTTGATGGAAATTATCTGCTTCTGACAAATTTCAGCAAAGAATCAAAGGTGTTTTTAATATCGTAAGAAATTTCGCCTACACAGAAAATTAAATATGAATTTTAATAGACGCGTAAAATTTCCGACTCGTACGATTGCATTTCAAAGCAAGCGTAACAACGAAATTGTTTGCAATCTTTCATACGGTAGACCTAATTAAGACGATATCTGGCCTGGCCAAATTGTTCATGAAATACCCAGTGAACTTATGTTTTTTTTTAAATTTATTTATTTGTACAGGCTCAATTGAATCAATTTAACAGAGCCAAGTTTTTATGTTTATACACATCAATTATCGTAGAACTACGGTTAGGGTTGAAGAACAGATTACTCGCGGTCGTCTCGAGGTAAATAGGAATAACAATCAAACGGCATGAAAGATGGGCAGTAATTTAATGTTTGGTTAACATAACACATTTATGTTCTATTCTAAACCCGCTATGGTCCCCCTAGGTCAAGGAACAAATCCGCCACCTTTACAGGCAAAAAACATGTGCTCCTGATCGTGCTCATGTATTACAATGGCTTGTGATGGTTCTACCGGTTGTAAAAATTAAACGTTGTATTCTGAAAATAAACCCAAAGAGGAGAGAGTTCTCTCGTCATATGTAGGCATCAAAACAGAGTATGTACAAACAACCGCTAGAACCATCGCAAGCCATTGTAGTACATGAGCACGATCAGGCGCGCATTCTTTTGCCTGTCAAGGTGGCAGATTCGTTCCTGCCTTGACCTTCCCCACATAAGAGATGTAAGGCAAACGAATGTGTGCTTGGTTCGAGTACTATATCATATGCCCTTCGCTCAATTTTCAAATACTTCTATTCATTTTTTCACAGCCTGCTGTACACTGAGGGAACTATCAACACCTTCTCATCCTATCTTTCATTCTAGCAAACAATACTGTCCACTACTGGGGCCTTCTGGTTATGAACGAATATTCCTTTCTACATCATCATAACCGTTACTCCATATATGGAGAATAAAAAAACATAACAATTATGGTATATAAATTTGGTAAACTTTTGATTTAAACGTTTTCGAGAAAAAAAAAAAACACAAACACATGTGGAAAAAATAAATAGAACTAAATTTAGAGGCTAAACAAACTACAATTTAAGGTAAAAGTCAAAAACACTTAAATGAGTTTCATAAACTCCTGATCGCGTAGAGCCAAAATATCTGGAACCAATAAATTTGGTTGTCTACCTCGAGCCCCCCGAAGAGAATCATTAAGCTCAGATCTGACTCCACGGGGCACGGTACACGACCAAATATCTTGATCTAAGTCCTGGTAACCTTCTCTACATTCACAGAGATTGCTGTCACTCTGCCCAACGCGGTATAAATGAGCGCTTAAAGAATAATGATTGGGGGGGCGACCCCGGCGTAGTGGTGAACATCCATACCTCTCACGCCAAAGTCGTGAGTTCGAATCTTACCTCTCGACGAGTTACGAAAAATGCCCAAAAGCGGTGTTTGACTAACAACGACGTGACATGAACAAGCCCGAGGCTGAAAATCTCGATAATCAAGACACACAAAAAAATATAAATAGCCTCAATAGAACTTATTTATCCGTAAAAATGATGTAATGATGCGTTGTTAGTGAGGCACAAGTTTCTATTGTGTTAGCGCCAATACCGGTGATGAGTGGAGCGCAACGAGGGTGATACGTTGAACGGTGGTAGTAACCAATAGATGTTTGATGCCAATTGCCAATTGCAATTAATTACTTTTTGTTATTGCACTGCGGAAACTGCTCCTTGTCTTTTTTCAGAACAACAAAAACTCAACTCACAACTACGGTGAGAATAATTATGAGAAAAAAATGAATATTTCAATCAAACTAGCTGTGAAAAACAGGCAAATTTACGAATAGTGGAGAAAAGGAGCTTCACCATTTGCATGTGCTCAGGGCAAAGACTCGCATTAGACTATTCGTTTTTTGATTTTCCATAAAATGTCGCGAGCTTTCTGCAAGTTGGAGTGATGCCTTGCCAAAAACTGCTTTTAAATTTATCGAACATGCACACGAGTTTATGAAACCTTAACTATACCTTTAATGAATGCGATGCCATCAAACAATACTTCCTGGGTAACTGAATAAATAAAACATTTGGCGAAAAATTAAATGCCATCCGGTTATTTTAAGGATATTAATAATGATGACTTCACTTTAGGTCTGGTTGAACATTCAAGGATCTTTAAAACAAGAGCAAGAAACACCTGAGCAGCTTAAGAGTTATCAGAAATACTTACTACCTGCGTATTGAACACTCAAATGTGATTGAGATATAAAAACTAGTTTAAAAAATTAAAAAAAGCATCAAATAAAAAAATACATAAGCAAGTGAAATTGGTTAGAAATACTATTCTTCTTACTAAATGGTATCACTGCATGTATTAATCTGTTTCCTTATCATTATGTCTGTTATCTGTAAATATTCTGCATACAGGATCAACTGTCTGTATAAAGACATATATTCCTGTATATTTGGCTCGAATATAATGCTTTAACGATTTGGCAGCTAAGCTATTAACGCAAGGGATAGTCGATGAAATTAGTCGATTAATGTAAAGGGGTTTTAAATCTTTGTGAGTATGATCGTTATGAAAAGTTGCGTGGTTCCAATGACGTTCATATGAGGTCCAACCCAACAGGCAGCTTTGCTTGTAGTAGAAGAAAAAGTATTGTAGACATTGCTGGTGACTTCACTCTACCATAACACTTCTAGAACGTTAATGGAATTAATAGAAATGATCAATTTAAACGTATGTTGAGTTTATCGTTGAATTAAACTGACCCATAAGCTTCTCATAGCTTGATCCTTTTATTCACAGAGGAATTCTCGATGGTTTGATATGCAAACATACATTCTTATTATTTAGAACATAAGTAATAATTCTCTGCCCCGTCCTTTTCTATGTAGTACTATGTAGTACTTATAATTTTAAGAATAAACAAAGATGTGTGGATCACCTTTTAGTTCTAAAATGAATAAAAAAACCACAAAACAACAACTACTTTCTCTTACGAACTTCATCCTTCGGAAGTCCGTACAATTTAACGGAAAAGCTTTTTTTTTGGGTAATGCTGTAACTTCTTACGGAACACTTTTTCACTGTACATCGAACCATTATTCTACAAACTTAAGTGAAAAGCGGACAAATTATTGGGAAAAAACAAAATGTTAATCACTTTCTTTGGGGTAACAGAATATGTACAAGGAAATTGACGTCACAACTTCCCACAACACCAACACACACAAACCCCACCAAAAAACCACCCCCCACCACCACCACCACCCCCCCCCCCGCCACCCACCCCCCACCACAACAAAAAAAAAAAAAAAAAAACACACACAAAACAAACACAAACAATATAATATATATATTTTATTTTTTTTTTTTTCCCCAAACCGCAAAAAAAAAAAAAAAAAAAAAACCCATCACAAATAAATTTTTTTTTTTTTTTTTTTTTTTTTATTACAACAAAATTTTTTTTTGTCTTTCCAAAATTTAACTCCTCTTTTTATTTTTTTTTGCCAAAAAAAATATACTCTCCCCCCCCCCTTTTTTTTTTTCCCCAACCAAAAACCCCACCCCCCAAATTTTCCAAAAAATTAACCCTTAAACCTTTAAATTGTTTTTGAATCAAAAAACTAAAGGAGATTGGGCAAAAATGTATGGAGAGTGGGCCTGGAATGTACATCAATGAATGATATCTCATTTGAAAGGTCTCATCGAGACAAAAAAAAGGTGGTTTGGGGCCAAAATAATCTATCGTGGGGGAAAAAAGTTATTCCGTATATTAGAAACGGATTTAAGGTGTTTTTTGTTGTATTTTATCGTAACATGCTTAACGACACGATATTCGAAAATGGGTTGCGGAGGTGTTTGTGTGTGCGCGTGTGCGTGCGCGCGTGTGTGTGTGTGTGTGTGTGTGTGTGTGTGTGTGTGTGTGTGTGTGTGTATTCTACCACAGTCCATATTGCATTTGCAGTTGACAAGTTGACAGATGTTTTTGATATTTAATGGAATTATAATGTTTGAAAATTGGAAATATAATTTTTATCAACATGCAACCCTTGGAGTGGACAGCAATTTCTGCTAGAACCAAAGAGGTGAAGAGAAAGTATTGATAGGTCCGTAAGAGCACGGCAGGTTGTGAAATTGAATAGAAGTAGTTGAAATTGAGCAAAAGGCATGTGGAAGGCGGTAACTGATCGAGCCGATAAGTTCTTACCCAACTACCACAATACGTGGTAGGCAAGAGGGAAGGGGGTCGTCAAGAGGGGACCCCTTTCCCATTGTGTGCCATTGGTGGTGTATGAGCGCAATCACATGCATACATTTTTGCCAGGCAAGGTGGCGGATCCGTCCCTGCCTTGACCTACCTAAAACTCGTTGGCTAGTTAAGTTATTTGTGGTTATTGGTTCACTTAAAGCAATTTTAAATTATTATTAATATAACAAAAAAAAGAGGTTTGCGGTTATTTGAAAAAAAAAAATGCGTTAATATTCCCTCTACAAAAACATTTTTTGTTGTGATCCAGCATGTCGAGATTGTACCCTGCATCTTAGCAACCAAAAATGCATACCAACAATACCCAATTCCATTAATTCGTTGCAGTTTGTGTCTCGGTGAAGATGTATGCTGTAAATACCATTGTTAACGTCTTCTGCGTAGTAGCTACGAGCTAGTTTAAGTTGATATGTTCCTGTAGATACAAAAAATGTGTGATTTGGCCATAGCTTGGCTTACATTTTTTTTATATATATTTAATCTTACCAATTGCAAATAATATAAGCTCATCCTCCGTAAACACGGGAATGTCTTGAAATTCTGGAAGATCTCCTGACATTCTCAAAAAAGTTGCTCGCTGCCTGTTAAAATTGTTGTTAATAACAAATTCTGATAATCGATTGGGCAGATTGACTTTCATTTATTATATTAAGAAAGTCTGCTGCTCGATTGTTGTTTGTAACAGGTGGATGGAACGCATTTATGAGAGCTGCTGCAATTCTAAAATCAGAAAACATATGCCGCATAGCTACATTGAAGTAACTTTGGCGAAACAACTTAAAATCACGCTTGAATCGCCCATTAACTACCTCAATCACCCATCGGCATATAGTGACCAACCGTGACTGATTTGCTTGTTCTGTTGTGAGTTGATCTTGGTTCCTGGTTTTGGAATGTGGCATTACTGCCTCATAGCCAAACAAAGTCAGATCTTCCATAACATCCCGAAATCCTCTGTCCAAAATAAAAACATCGCTTGGCCTAAAAAACCAATTAAAGACCCCCACATCACTATGCAGCATATTTTTCAAAATAGTTGCATCCGACATGGTAGCCGCATAAGGACCGTTTGCTTCTATAATGTACCCATCACAACAAGCGATTAAAAATGGTTTCAACAGGTTATCGTACTTATGCAGACTGTATGATTTGCGCTGGAATGAAAAATTGCTGCTTTTCTGTACATAAATATATGTTCCATCACAGATGACGATTGCTTTTCGTTTTAGCGGTGGTACACCCACGTTTCCGTGCATTGCGTCTGGGATCATAAGATTTCTTCTCACCACGAATTATCGGTCAATATGATCGAAACCTAGATGCTGGGGTACAAATTCGTCTAATAAGCATTCTCTGGATACATTGAGCAGTCGTTCAAGGTTTCTTCGGCTCATTTTAAACAATGCGCTAAGATTTTCGTTTGATGCACCACTACGAAGTTTTACAAGATATATGCCCAAAGCCGTACAAGATGTTACATCTGATGGTAAGAGACGGGATTTGTTCTAGGATTTGTTTAAACTGTTGTCTATCAAATAATACAGCTCATTAGGGTCCATTTCCATCATGTTTTCAAAATATAATCCGTTGCTCTGCAACGCTGCTCTAAAAACATCAAACATTTCTTTTATATGTGTTGTCAAACTCGTGGATTAGATTGGGAGAATCTAACAACTCTTCTATTCGTTTCCTCTTAAGTGCTCATGACACACTCTGGCGTTTTGTGGAACATAGTAGTAATGATGAATTAACAAAAACTTCTTAATCCCAGATGGAATTCGACATTTTGTTGCGTTGGGACAGTCAATGAAAATGCAGTGATTAGTTGTACTTGGTGCACGTGAATACTCGTCAATCTCTAGGAATCCCACGTTGCCACCATGTACATTTTCTGCATGAGCATTCCGGTTGGCTCTCACCCAACAAGCATGGCATATTCCTCGTTGTTAAAAACAATCTATGAAAAAAAGGTTCAACAATGGGTTATTCTCCGACAGCCGAAGTGTCTTTTGTTACTTGGTGAAGTGATAAAAGTCACGTCGTGTTCAAATGACTCTTTGTACAAATCAAATGTAGAGTCACTCCCATTACTGCGAGCCACTTTTAAAATAAAAACGAATATTCTGCTGATCTTACCTCATTTGGTGTGGCTGCATCAGTAATGAAAACGGCAACCCCCCTTTTCTTTTTTTAACACCCCAACAAAAAAAAAAAAAAAAAAAAAAAAAAAAACTTTTAATTTTTTATACCACAAACCAAAACCCTAAAACCTCTACACCCCACAAAAAAGGTTTTTTTAAATTTTTTAAAAAGTTTTTCCCAAGTGGGCCCCCCCCCTTCTATTTCTAATATATCTGCCTGTCATCGTAAGTCTTAAGTAACACTTTTCTGTAACTTCGACAGCATTAGGCAGCAATATAAAGACTGGACTCGGAAAAAATGAGATACACAAAAATGATCACCAAAAATTAATTTCAAATCGGATACTTCTCAAATTTTCAGGGATTTAAAACCTATATATTAGCTATGTTTTGAAAAAAATTATTTATTGAATTTCCTCTCCAAGCCGAATGCTCGTACATATGTCTTAACACTGCTCATGAGATCTTGGGCGAGGCTTTGTCCATCTTCCTTACACAATTTCTCCCAGTTTTTCTTCAAAGCTTCATCGGTTTTGAATGTTTTTCCGCTTTTCTTCAACTTCTTCTTCATTATCGCCCAAAACTTTTCGATCGGACGAAGATCTGGTCTATTTGGCGGGTTCGCCTCCTTCGGGACCACATTAACGCCCTTCGCTTCGTACCAATCCATTACAGGCTTGGCGTAATGGCACGAAGCGAGATCCGGCCAGAACAGCGTGGGACCACGGTGAGAGCGGAAGAAGGGCAGCGAGCGCTTCTGCAAGCATTCCCTCTCGATAAATCTGCCCGTTTATGTTGCGGGTTGTAAATAACGGCTTGCTGTACCGTCCGCACTCGCAGATCGCCTACCACAACAGGGAATTTTTCGCGAATTTGTCCATCTTTCTCTTCCAGAACTTTTCCGCAACCTCCATGCGGGACATACCGACAAAAAACTCGAGGCCGGGGATTTTTTTGGTGTCTGCCTTAATATATGTACTCACGGTACAACTTCCGCGCACGCAATTTGGCCACCGCCGTGTTTTGCTTGTCAGTCCGGTTTGGCGCCTTCCTGATCTTAAAAACACGTAGCTCAGCCCGCTTCACGGTCTGCTGGACGAACCACTTCGACGAATTGACCTTTTTGGCCACGTTTCGGGTGGAAAGGTTCGGGTTATTCTTAAAGTACTGCCTTATCTTTCGTGCCTTCTCTGGGTATTCCGTTTTCGGTTTTCGTCCGCTTCCAGCGCGCCGCTCGATAGTCTGCGTCTCCTGGAACATCTTCACAACGCGGGACACGGTGGAATGGTGGAATCCAAGCCTTTAGCCGATCCATCTGTGCGACTGACCAGGATTATCGATCACCGCGCCCAAGATTTGCTGGCGTAGCTCTTCTTGTTTCGAATACATCTTGAAAACTACTTGACAGATCGCGACTAGACAGAAACTAGGAAACACTCTAAACTAAACTAAAACTATGTGTCGCATTTTTTCCTAGTCCAATCTTTTAGATAGCATAGGATAGCATAGGATAGCATAGGATAGCATAACATAGCATAAACCAGGTTGCACAATATCGTAGGTGGTACAAGCTCTGAACTGTTGTTAAAACGGAGACGCACCTTCATCGGTTGCTTTTAGGTAGTGATTTGGGAGCAATCCCTACCTCTTAGATAAAGAGTGTGTCGTCTTTCAACAGACCAGAGCTGCCCTGGCCACGTCCTTGCAACTGGTGGGAATAAGGAAGGAATGTTAGTCTGACACTTACTTAAGAGAGATGCGGAGAACTCCACGACCCCTTATAAGTGTCACGGGAAAGGTGGAATTGTGTTGGTTGGGAGGGTATGTTTTAGGATACGCTCAGCAAGCTGTATGGCAATCTACATTTGCACATTTAAGAAATTAAGTTGGTGATTATTTTATCCGCTGTTGGTTGTCACCGTCCGTTAAAAATCAGCGCTCATGTTGAACCTTCTTCTTTAGAATAATGTTGCTCTCCGTCACTCCTTAAAGTTTTCCTGATAGTTTCAATGTTGAGAATAAATATATATACCATTTGTTCTGTCCGGTAGGATGTTATCCTCAATTGAATGCAAGAATATGAACAAAGTTTGTAAATAAAAATTATCAAAACAGTTTCGAATGACGGTTCGTCCATGGGAGTTTCGGCGTTTAGATAAAACTATTTGGGGACTCTGAACATATTCGATAAGATTTCGTTTTATTTTTTATATGATGAAGGAAAACCCGGGAGTGAACATTGTGAAAACTCCCTGCACAAAATCTTCTTGTCTTTTCATATCCAATAAAATATACCCATATTTATCATTTGGTGAGGAACTAACAGGAAGGAGATATTTTAGTGATGAAAGTTATATTCAATAAATAATTAATGTAATGAAAATTAACAGAATATAAATTAGGCTTCAGCAGTAGTTTCCATTCATAATTTATCATAAGTCGGGCATCAGAGCGTTGTACTGTCTGGAAGAAAAGAAAAAAAATAAGGATTTTGATGACATCTCAAATTTCTTTAGCAGTATCGTTAGTTTTTGTAGAAAAAAGTATCTCCTTCGTCTATAGTCATCAGGATCAGAGCAGGCTATGAGGGGTTTATCTGAAATAGAATCTTGATGGTATCTAGTTATCAACGTTATGTTAAGATTGATTTTGGGAATGATTATGAACTTCAACATATTTAATTAATAGGTATAGTAGGATTTAGATGCTTATTGGTTGCTCAAAATGTACAGTATTAGACAATAAAATCGCGGAAAACTATAATCCTCTTCTAAAAGGATTAATTTCAGTGATCAGGGTCCCACGACCCTATGAGTGTGAATGGAGTTCCACCCAGATCCCGAACCCACATTGAATTCCAACACATTCCTACATGGGCCGTCCCGAGCACGGCTTTTTAAAAGGATATAGCGGTCATTCCATCATAAACCTTCATTCGTTTTTACCTCGTTAAGACTCAGGACGCCGAATGGTTCAACGATACGGAAGCTCACTCTCCGCCACGATACAGTGATCGAAAACAGTCCAAACATAGACATTCCTAAACTCAAGACAACATACCGCCTGCATAAATTCCATCCTGATCAACTTAAAAATGTCCGACACTCAGCCCTCGAAAGTTCACAATTTATTTCATTTATTTTAAAAAGATTAACAATTGGAAGAGAGTTTATGCGGTTATTGTATGAATAATAAAGTGAGTGAAAAAAACTGGCGATTCAGTGCAAATCAAAATTGACAGTGACAGATGACAGATTCGGTGTTTGGCAAGACTCCTCGAACATTCCATTGACATTGACAGAAACCTGTATTCCTTGACCAAACGAGAAACATTATGAATCAAACTAATATGCGGCGATAGCTAATTATCACGAATTCGGAAATAAAACATCTACATTGTAAGATCGTCCTCACGCTTGTTTGAATTTAGTATTGGTTTGCAAATACCGTTACTGCTTTAGTTACTATAAGTGCTCACAGTTCACTGCCTAAGCCTAATTTCATCTTATTCTACTTAGATTCTTACTCATCATCTGAACCTGATTCAGGTAATTTGTGTAGTTCTTGGATTGTCTTTTCAAGTTCTTCCGTATTGTGAACGATATCATACCAATCATTCGCCGAAATGTTTTCAAATCTCCACATGTTCTGGGCTATGGTGTCCCACTATGTGAAAGTAGGTCTACCGCGTTTTTTGTAAGGCAACCTGTATTCAGCCGAGCATTGAGCAGCAATCTATAGATGTACAGAAAATAGCAAGTCGTTGATGATAAAGCAAAAAAAACTGTGGACGCAACATATTTTTTTAATGTTTCCAATTCTGGCCTGTTATGTTGATAACTTAGTAAAAATGTTGTTGGTAAAATTTTCAATTGAAAGTATAAGTTTCGGTTGTATATTTTTCAAATGGCTCATCTTAATACAAACCAAAGGAAGAAAATCTGTGAAGAGAGAATTATAATTTTTTCATTGCCGAATAGCCGATGAATCATATGTGAACATCATTTTAGTGTTTCAAAGCAGTATTATTTTAATTGGAAAACTAGGAAACTTTAAATTAATACTGATATAATCGATCGTTTCATATTAGGCTGAGTCAAGGGACACATACACTATACGAACATTTGATTGTAAAGCACTCTAACTTTCTTGAAAAAATATCCATCAAAATGTAGACGCTTTTCTCAGTAGCAAAATCAAAAAAAAATCCTACGTCTCTTTACTTGCATCTTCAGTTGGTAAGAGCTGCCATTTATTTTCCAAAAATTGACGTTTACATTAACAAACGTAGTTTATAACAGTGCACGTAAACTGAGGCAACTCCAAACAACATTGATAGGCAACATTAGTCCTTTGCGAATCGGTGCTTTGCTATGATAATGAAAAACATAAAAGGTTCCATTTTGCATGCACCCAAAGAAAAATTGCTATCAAACAGAGACCACAGGTCGGTTGAGACTAATGTTGCCATGAGTAACCAGAGTGTATACGCACCTTAGGAATAAAAAGTTGGTACTGAAATTTTGAAACAGGAACAGAAGTCGGCCATAGTTGTTGTCATTTATGGACAAGGGAGCGTTCACCTGCAGGTTGAAAAGGGAAGCCCATAAATTTTTGCGACCTTTTGTCGCTTTCTTATGATTTCCCTTTGTGAATTTAGAGATGCAAATGTTTTTTTTTTTTAAACAAACCGACATGACTGAAGCTGTTTTGAAATCCTCACAGCGGACAGATATTGGACTATTTTCATATGCGTATTTAACAGATGAGAATTGAATTTGACTATATTAAAAAAAAACTCGATTTACAGACATGTAAACCAATATTTTATTTGCATTCTAGGATTCAAAGAATGAAACATGAAAGATGATGAACGAGACAACGTTTATCTTGTTCTGCGAAAAAGAAAAACCTGATTTGAGCCAAACTTTCATGACTGTTAGACAAAATACATACATTTGCATAAACTTGAAAAATCTGGCCGTGCAAGGTGTTAATGAATTGAGTATTTGCATAGCTAACTTAATGATAAAATGTTTTATGTGATTTATTTGTTAGACGACTGTACTCTTTCCACTGAAGCTAAGGATTCAATTTGCAACCAGTTGTCAGCTTCTAAGATCGAAGCCTGAATGTTTACATTGTTGTTCTCCCCGATTTCGACAATAAAACACGATGTGAAACAATCTACTGTGCTATGTTGATCCTTGCAAACATTCAAAATAAATGACAAAAAACAAGTTCCCATAACCTTTCGCTTCAACTAATTAGCGCCTCGTTAATTGATAGACAATCCGAAAACGATGTCACATGGTATCTGATCAACTTGAAACTGATTGCCCTCACGTACATAAGTGTTTTGTCTAGAGATGACATTGTCTACGACAACTCACATAGAAGAGATAATAAGTTCTTTCACGTAAGTTCTTCCAGCAGCCAAATCCACTGGTAGTTGTTAATTGCGTCATCTACCGGGACATGAATCAGCTGAATCAGCAACACCGGAAGTATGCACAATTTCTCAATGTCTTTTCCTTCGTAGTTTTGCCCAAACCAAAGAAGCAAAGCTTTAGCGCATCATTGGGAGCTAAAAAACCGATAAAAACATTGTCGTTGACACTTTTTTTCCCTGCTTTGAGCAAAAAGCTCTCCTCTGCAAACACACACATTTCCGCCTAGTTTGCTTCGATCATTGCTTCTGTCTAATGGCACTTCACACTGCTGGCGGCGACATTAAATGCAACGCCGTTATTTGCGCTCTTTGCAGTGTTGGTTGCTGCATCTTTAATGCCGTCATAAAATGCATTCCATGTCACTCCAAAGGCGCTCGAGCTGAGTAGCTCGTATTGGATGGCCGTCGTTTGTAAGCTCTTTTTTTTCAGCCGATTTCGTTCAATTTGGCCGGTGCTGCTGAAAGGTATTGGCATCGACGAGCTGGGTGTTTATGTTCTAAGCTCAGAGTGACAAAATAGTAGAGCAACAAGTTGATAAAAAAAGTATTTCTTCAGCAAACCACGTTGGATAGCTACGATAAGTGCTAAGAAAATCGAGTTGTTTTTCAACGAGTGGCATGCAATAATTTTTGCAAATGGGTTCAATAATGTATACATGGACATTCACTTCAACACGCAGAATTGAGCATGAACATGAACATGATCAACCACCCGAGGTTGCTACGCCGTTATTGCCAGATCAGCTGTAATTACACAGTCAAACAACACATGCTTGGGACTAACATCTTCAATATGTAAAAAAAATGTTGCTCCAAGACTAAGGCACCGGTGCCGGCCCCGTCCGAATGCAGGTTAAATAAGGAAAGGGTAAGAATGTGATGACGGAATACTCTTTTTATTGATAGCCGAAAACTCCTCTGCACTTCAAATCACTGGGATGTTGGATAAAAGGTTATTTATCTTTGTTTTAAGATTATTCTCAATTGAGTTGGTTTAAAGGACATGCACACAAATATATTTGACTATTAGTACCGATTTGAGCCAACAGTAATGATGCTATTGGGGTCAATCACAAAGTGGGATGGAGGTTTCCTTCAAAGGGAAAACAATCCATTTTTGAACTAATTTGAACCCCTAATAGTCGATTCAAGCAGATTTAAACCTACAGTTAAGATGTTGTTGGGGCCACTCAACAATTTTGATGGTTTGGGGCCACTCACAAAGTTTTATAGTGGTTCACATAATTAGAAAAACATTTTTTTTAAACTACACTACTCATAGGGAGCTATGGTGGTTTACTTCATTGGGAAAACAAACATGCTTTTTAAACTCCGCTTACCTAAGAACCTAATCTTGTATGTATGTAAGTATGTACGTATGTTTGGTAGCCACCATCCCTTCATGCGCTAGGCTTGGATGCAGCTCCACATAATAGCAAGATCAAATTCAGCCGCCGATCTGGATTCACAATATCGCTGTATGAAGGGCCAAAAACGGAGGGGTGGATCCGTAAGCAGGGAAACTCACGCTAAATCCCCGGGAAAATCCAAAATGTACTATTTTAGATAACATACAAAGGTGGTTTAGGATAAATCACTTACATTTCACTTAAACACGAACTCTTTTATTGTAAAATTTGATTGGTCGTCCTGAAAAGGACGATAGTTATGATACGCGTTAGAAATTATTTTATATTTTCGGTTTGTTTGGCCAGCAGGACACCATAATGTGCTGTATGCAATCCGGCAAGTAGTTAATTAAACTCCTCGTCGCTTTGAATGGCCGACAGCAAGTTTCTTGGGATGATTCTAGTAATCTAGTTATCACAAACACCGTTTACCGCTGGGAGGTGCCTGTCTCCGGTAAGGCTTCGGAAGCGGATGCCGCCCGCGCGGATTATCGATATTTACGACCTAATACCACGGCAATAGGTCGAGTAGGATAACTTGCAAGACTTTGCAGCGCTTCCTTCTGGTTTGTAGATGAGCAAGCGCAGGTGATAATTTGCAAGCCAGACACGCAATCGCGATAAAACGGACGAGATAGAAAAAAAAACTAGAAAAAAAACTTCGTTACGACAAAACGAAAAACCCAACCGTACCCAACTTAAATATCCCACTGTTATCATTTTGGTTCAAATCGTATGCTTTATACTGGTGCTGATAGCATTGCCTACAAAGAACAGAGGCACGAGAATGCAGTACGAAGCAAATTTAATAAGTGGGAACTGGCTTCAGTTATAAAAACAGACACCAGCAACAAAGCATAATAACTTTGCAGCTTAGAGGTTTGGCTAATGCTCTATTAAACATCAAATGAAACTGAATGAAATAAAAGGAAGAAGACAATTTGAACCATTTGTTACCCGTTTTTGAGGACCCGAAAAGGGAAAACCATATTATGAACCTGTTCATATGGTGATTTGTATGGGAGCAAAAGTAGGCCATTTTAAGTAAGATATTGAACTACTTATAATTACAACACTTAATTTAAATTTTAATCCAAATTATTTGTAAGTTTTTCTAATCAAATGGGGTATAAATAAAGTCATTCTGTTCAGTCAAACGAGAGTAATTACCTTTCACTTTTGCGTAACGCTCTCATTTTTCAAAACTTTGAAATGACACCCGGTATAGAAAAGAGAAACGTAGTCCTACGTTCAAAAAAATGGAAAATCCAGGCCAGTCCAACAGGTTGCTCGCAAAAGAGTTCCGAATCGATAATATGACCGTGTTTTGTGTGGGTAAATCGTCCAAGGAGACCTAGACGACTTAGCGGCGATCTAGCAGCGGAAAAAAACCGAAGACGGCCGACCTCCTGGACGCAAGGAAGGTGAAGGATTACTTCAAGCGTAATCGACAATTGCTTTTTCGTCGGCAAGTCCCTCCTGGATGTTCCGGAGAAATTTCGGAAGAAGAAGGTGGACAATTTTTTCAAGAAGTACCAACTCAGCAAGTCGTACATAACGACCGGCACCATCAACGGTCAAATATATAAAGAAGATTGCCTCCAGAAGCGCCTGCTGCCCTTCCTCCGGTCCCACGAAGGTGATCTGTTTTGGTCAGCAAAACCAGTGATGGAGTGGTACGATGCCAACTGCTGTGTTCATTTATTCCCCGAGCGTTTCAAAAATATTCCACTAAGAATGAATTTTTGGTGATCATTTTTGTCTGTTGCTTACAATCTTTACCGCTAACAAAACCCTTTCTCAAATAGTGTTCTGTGTTGGCTAGCTAGTTATTTGTTTATTTATGTATTTATTTATTCATTTTGGGGCTTCAAATGGTGAGTTAACAACTTCGAAGGAGGGTGCGACCGACTTCCAGTCCTCACAAGTTCCTACCTCACGCCTCCACGAGTCATATGATCACAAAAGTTGAAACATGGAGACGCTGGTTGGCGTAGCTTGGGCAAAGTTGTCAATTTGACAATAGCAAAGTGAGGGGGTGCGCCTGAAGATCGTGTACCTGTAAATCATATTGTGTACCCATACCTGTAAATCATATCCTACTATTTTCCATTCTCATTTAATTCATAATTTCAGCATGCTTTGGAATCATCTTTGTATTCTCAAAGATTCTCAGGCATCACAAGATCCTGGAGCAATATTACAAGCATCGGAGGCTTAATTTGGTTTTCAGCATTCCAGTCTAACATTTACTTTAAAATTGCACTTCTGAACTTCAACTACTATGTTAATAAAAGACGGACATGCGCTTATAATCACTATAATTTTAGCTTTGATGGTCGGAGTGATCTGCTCTGTTTTCAGTTTTTTCAGGTACTGTTGAAATGTTGATACGTACCTAATTTATGATTTCAGTGATCAACCAGTGGATTTCGGATATATTTTCTACAGACATATGTTGTGCTCTCTGTCTATTATTGTGAATACAAATACTAATCTTACAGCAACGGCTGAAGTCTTTCGATGAGAGGTTGATCATCTAAATTAGTTAAGTCAACTATTTCAATTTTAGCTAAGTTCAACTATTTAGCTGTCGTTCTCACATTATTATTATTAAACATTTATTTAGGTAATTCATTTATAATAAAATTAAAATCAGTGAAGAGCCTTTGAGATCCAATTCAAATGACTAAAACGGTAAGGAAATGGAAGAGCACCTCGAAATTTTAAATATAATATTCTTTGTATGACATAAATATAATTTCAGATTTTATTCGAGATTCCAAGGTTTTCTTAAATAACTTATTCGAGGCTATGCTACAATGTATGAGCTTTAAGTTTAATAATGAAAACGCAAGTCTTACTACAATTACAACAGAACAACAATATACATACATGTGTAATAGTTATTATGGTTTCACATTATAATATCCTTTCACTATATTTAACATATTATTCCATATGAAATTACATACTGATTTTACACTTTCATCACTCGGATTTTCATCATTTATTTAAATATTATTTTATTACTCTTACCTCGGAGCGTATGGTACGGTATGTCCACGCATCCTTCCTCCCCTGTAGATTCACGAAATGCGTTGTGGTTCAAATCTATTCATTTGAATCCAACTCATTTTACAGAATCATCTTTTGCGGTTAATGCAACGCAGTAGGCCTGGCCACTTTGACGCTTGTATCATGTCTTTGATATGCTGCAATAATCAATATCGACAAAAAAAGATTATTAGGCGTCATCTAACCCAATTATTTCCAGGATGCTTTCTCGTACTGGCTTCGTTTGTATTAGATTAGATTAGATTAGATTAGATTATGTATTTATTTATTCATTTCGTCAATCATTGTACATTACATATACATTGACATTTATTCATTTACTTTACATTTATTCAAAGTTAGTATGTTCGGGGTAGAACTCTTGCAGTCGATATTTTTCTTATTGCTGCTTTAGGCATAGTAAGATCAATTATTTCACATTATTATTATTCATTATTGCTGTTCATCATTCTGTTCATTGGTCCATTCTTAGCATAAATTCTTCTCTGAGGCCTTACATGAAATAAATTTGCAATTCTTAAAATGCGTGATGGTGCATAAAAGTTTAATCATTCCAAAAGGTTTGCCGAATGTATACGCTGCGAGATAATATTATTAACACAAGAGATCATAGCAATTAATCGGCTTTTCTTCAGTGATTCAATATCAACTAACATGCAACGAGACTTATACGAAGGAATAGGAACAGAATTCTAGCCGAGTTTTCTAAGAGCAAATAACAAAAATTGTTTTTGTACAGATTCTATAACGACTAATGTATGTTTCTTGGAATGGAGCCCAAACAACAGAGAAATATTCAAGAATAGATCTTACGTACGCTACATAAAGTGTTTTGATGGTGTATGGATCTTTAAAATGATAAGTGAACCTTTTAATGTATCCTTACATATTATTTGCTTTGAGAATTGTTGTATCAAAATGATCTACAAAGGTCAATTAAAAATCAAGAATAACTCCTTAGTCTCTAATTTTGTGGCATCTTTCAATGAACTGATTTCCTAGAGTACACGTGAATTCATGACAAGTAAGTTTTCTCGAATATGAAATGGTGTTACACTTTTTAATATTAATATCAAGGAGACTTTTAACACACCCTTCGTAGAAGACATCAATTTCACTCTGAAAATGTTGCAAATCTAACCTACTACATATTTCCGTGTACAGTTTCATATCATCATCATAGATAAAGGGTGTCCACAGTTAAATTGCATCACTTTCCATAAGTTGTAACATTTCGCCCTTTGGGTTGATTTCAACGAAATTTTGGGTGAAATTACCTCAGTGTGTATTGTTCACACTGCGTGAGTTTCATTGTGAAATTGGTCGTAGTTTCGAATATGGAGTCGAAGGAACAGCAAGTGCGCGAGAACATTTTGCACGCGCATCTCGACAATCCACTTCTTTTGCACCGAGCCATCGGAAAGATGTTGAAAATTCACCAGTCTACTGTGTCTTTTGTCATAAAACGTTTCGGGGAACGTTTAACTGTTCATTGGAAGAAGGTGAGTGGTAGAAAAAGTGTTCCGTACTGTGTGAAGGATCACAAGCGAATGGTTGCTGCCTTTAAACGCAAACCTAACTGTTACGTTGAGGATGTCGCGAAAAAGCTGCACTTGACCAACAGTTTCGTGCAGAAAGCCAAGAAACGAGCCGGGCTCCGTTCATTCAAAGTTCAGAAAGTTCCAAACCGCAATGAAAAACAGAATAGGACAGCTAAAACACGTGCGCGTAAGCTGTACATACAATTGTTGACGAAAACACACTGCTGCATCATGGACAATGAAACACACGTAAAAGCGGACTTTAAAAAAATTCCCGGCAACCAGTATGTGACTGCAAAAGACAAGTTCGATGTTACAGAGTCTCTCAGGTAAAACATCAAGTGTCAAAGTTTCCCTAGAAATTCATGATTTGGCAGGGGTTTTGTTCATGTGGTAAACGGAGCAAGCCTTTCGTGACAACTTCAACTGTAAATGGTCAAGTATACATGAATGAATGCCTGATAAAACGACTGCTTCCATTTCTCAAAACACACAACGTTTCTACAATTTTTTGGCTGGACCTAAAGGGTGTCCACAGTTAAATTGCATCACATTAAACTCGTCCTCAAGAACAAGTCTCTCGACCGATTGTCATGAAATATTCAGAGAATAAAATACAATGTATAATCTTGGTTTAGGTATTTTTATTTCACTGTATTTCTTTACCAAATCCAAAAACCCGAACTTTCTTCTTAATACCATGCATAAGATTTTGTACAACGCTTGAACCGACATTTTTTCCGTTTTCAACCATGACTTCAACATTTCCTGTTCTGTAGTGACAACTTAAGGATACTATCGAGGTTCGTGCTTCATTATAGCCCAATATTTTTAAATTGGCCGCAACTTTGGAGAGTTTGGGGGATTAAGATCCTTCGGCACGAAATTGACACCATGCGTCTTGTACCACTCCGTGAGGTTTCGTCAACAATTGTGTGTACAGCTTATGCGCACGTGTTTTAGCTGTCCTATTCTGTTTTTCATTAGGGTTTGGAGCTTTCTGATCTTTAAATGAACGGAGCCCGGCTCCTTTCTTGGCTTTCTGCACGAAACTTTTGGTCAAGTGCAGCTTTTTCCCGAACGGAACAGTTGGGTTTGCGTTTAAAGGCAGCAACCAGTCGGTTGTGATCTTTCACACAGTACGGAACACTTTTCGACAGTTAAACGTTCCCCGAAACGTTTTGTGACACGAGACACTGTAGACTGGTGAATTTTCAATATCTTTCCGATGGCTCGGTGCGAAAGAAGTGGATTGTCGAGGTGCGTGTGCAAAATGTTCTCGCGCACACAGCAGTTCCTTCGACTCCATTTTCGAAACTACGGCACATTTCACAATGAAACTCACGCAGTGTAAACAATACACGCTGAGGTCATTTCACCCAAAATTTTATTGAAATCAACCCAAAGGGCAAAATGTTACAGCTTATAGAAAGTGATGCAATTTAACTGTGGATGCCCTTTAATTACCCGGTGGTTTGGAAAAACAATCTCTTGCTGATGCGAGCAGCTCTCGATCAGTCGGAAGGATATTAAAACTGTTCTGGTTTCCGAAGTTGTGATAACTCGAGTTGTTGTAGTTTTAGTTGGCGCTGTTGGAATCATAAGCGGGTCTTTCCAACGTATTTTTTCGATTTATGTTGTTGGCGTTGTTGTGATTGTTGTTCACGCAAGGATTATGTTGGCTATCGCCGTAAGCAAACAGATTCGTCGGCACCTACCAGACCGCATTCACGGACCGCCGATCTACAACCGACCAAATTTTCACGTTGCGACAAATTCTCCAGAAATGTCGTGAGTATCAGGTCCCAACCTATCTATTCATAGAGTTCAAAGCAAAGCCGCATATAATTCGATAGATCGAGTGGAATTATGGCAAATCAGGCATTAAAACGGCATCCCAATGAAGCTTATAAAACTAATCAAGGCTAGGATGGATGAAGTGCAGAGCAGTATTTGAATATCAGGTGCACTTTCAGAATCATTCGTGCTGGATTTAGACAAGGCTGTGTGGGATTTAGACAAGGCGATAGTTTTTCCTGTTTGTTGTTCAACATTGCGTTGGAAGCTGTTGTATGAAGAGCGGGTTTAAACAAGCACAACACGATTTTTAATAACTCCGGTCAGTTCGTATGCTTTGCGAATAACATGGATATTGTCGGCAGTACATTTGCGACAGTCGCTAACAAATACACTCGAATGAAACGAGAAGCAGCATGAACGCGTCAAAACGAAGTGCATGCTGGCTGGTGGCCCCCAGGACGACATGAGCCATCTTTGTAGTAGTTTCACGATCGATGGCAATGAAGACGAGGTTGTCGAGGAACCGTGAAAATCGGAAACGCATCATCAATGGAATCAAACCCCATACTAAGTGCACAATATATAAATAGTTGATTAGACCATTTGTTCCTATGGGCATTAGACGTGGACGATGCTAGAAGAGGACCAACGTGCGCTAAGCGTATTTGAGGTGTATATGAAGACGGTTTATGGCGGTGAATAAGGAACAACGAGCTAGCCAGCTATAGATGAACCCAGCATCCAGAGAGTGGCAAATACTGGCAGGATGCGATGGGCCGGGCGTCAGGATGCCGGAAAACAACCCGGCCAAAATGGATGGTCCGGCAAATTGGCGATCAGCAGCCATGTACCGAGAACGTCCACCCGGACGTAATGCCATTTAAACTAAAGTTAAAGTAGGTCGGAAAGTTTTTTTTTTTTGGCGCTCTGAACATGAGTGAGTGAAAATGCATAAGAATCCTAAGATTTCTACTACTAGATTCTACTGACTTTGGTGTGAGAGGTATGGATGTTATCCACTACGCTGGGGTCGTCCCCGTGATGACTGTTTGTTTATCTTATTGTTGCAGACGTTTCATCTCTAGAGAGACACGATAAATTATGACATGGCTTCCATTGTAGTGTTGTGTACAAAAATACCGTATTTTATTCATTTCAATACTTAATTGTTGCGACTATACAGTGGGTGTCTTTTTTACCCAAGAGAGGGGGCACGTTCCACCGTCCTCCCCCACACTAAACATTTCATTGAGATGTCTCGATGTGACCTCCAAAAAGTTCCATCCGCACTGGTAGATATCCGGTGCACACTATTTTCTTCTAGTGAACAAATCCCAATGTTGACACTAAGCAGATTTCCGTCGTTTTGCCGTTCAGCTTTCAGAATGGCAAATTGCATTGATTCCGTCGCCGCATTCCCAATGAATATCTCCGTTATCGTTATCGTCGTCTGTCGTCGAGATTGAAAAGAAATAGACGAGCAAAATACAAACAAACGAACCATTCCGACACTATCTGCTAGCAAGCCGTTCCCGGCCGGAAGTGGAAGAAGCCGTCGTCATCGAAGGCAAGGCTGTAAAAAAAAAAATTATCGATAACCACTGAAGACTTTTAGACCTTTCGCTTCTTCGAGAGTAATCGGCAGAAAACACAAGCGCACTTTGGCCAAATGGCAAAAAATAGTACACTGTCGAGGCGCACTGCAGATGGTGATAAAAATTTAAATTTCGATCGTTTCCGATAAAAAATGACTGTAAAAATGGGCTGTAAACAGAAGTCGTAAGAATTGATTCTTCGCCGGTTTGGGAATGGAATAATTCCGGGTATTTTCATCGATCGGAAATCAATTTCGCGGGGTTTAATGGATAAATACTCATGCAACGATATATGCATTCATTGCCTGTAGGGCGATGGGAGATTATTTTGGTCGGATTTCTCAGCAAGGCAGTCACTCAAGATGTTCGTCATCATGTCTCATGATGACAGAACATTTCATTCCAATTAACCCAATTCGAGAGCCATCATGTTTGTATATACTCTCTGTCAAGTGCACTGAATTTATGCAACAAAATACGGTCGGATTATGTTAGCATTGCAGCAGCAGCATATCTCGTTTGTTCCGTTTGCATCATCGTCGTCATAGTTGTTGTCAAGATTATGGAAAATGACAACTAGGACTAGATATAGGTTGGCAAGGACGTAGCACAAAGAGGAATTATCATTAAAATAATTCCTCGTTTCTGATAGCGGATCTCCTTAGACGACGGCGCACATATACATCATCGGCATTCCGGATCGGAGTAAGCCTGACGAACGCACGTGTGGAGGTACGAAACCGGTGGCATAAAGACACGTCCTGGAATATCCTGTTTTGAAAACATTATCGTTATTATATCAATAAACAAGAATCAATTTTGCTCTGCAACTGGCTGCAGAACGATAGTGAAACTCTTGGATGAGAGTCTGCCTGCACCCAAACTAAACAGCGAAAGCATCCAATTGTTAGCACAGATTTTGGTTGCCATAAATGTAATGATGCTACTTACAGAAGGCAAACAGGAATAACCGTCTTCTTTATTACAAAACTGTAACGGAATCTTACATTCCCCGGTTGGGTGCGGGCGAACAACAGTGAAGAAGCATTGGATTACAAGAGCGTATATCCAACCTTACGTTCGCTGGAGGAATGTATTTGCCTACACTACTATTACAGCTGCTCTGGAAGCATGCTGCTGAGTGCCGATGACGGCGGTATATTCTGCGACTGGATTTTCCCTGGAGCCGCTGGTGAAGACGTCATTTGTACAATTTCAATGAGCCGAGAGACTGTTATCGGAACATATTTTGCACAACAGTTGAGGTGAATACGCGAGGGAGATAGGAAGGTAGGTACTTATGAATTTGAAGATTTAGTTCAAGTAGGCTGTCATCATTATTGAGTTGCTGATGTCACTTGATCGATATTTGTATCTTTTTTTTGGGGGGGGTTGAGTGGCTTCACGGGTGAATTGTACTCATATTCTGAGAGATGTAAATCATGCCGAGCTGTTTGAGGCTGTCAGGGAAATGGGGTTCTTTTTATTCTTGGCTTATAAATTTTCAACTACTCACAACTAAGTGGTTTTCGAGTGCTTTGAATTGTGAGCCATTGAGTCCTCGAAGTCAGCAGTAGTACTGAAGGGCTGATGAGTGGTTTGGTGAACGCTTCCTGTTACACAACAAACGTTCGTGTTTGATTTTCAGGTTAATTACGTAGCTACTGGGGCTTAACGTCACGTGGTCTTCCTATTTGATAGAAGGGCTGTCATGAAACAAATAGATAGCAGACACACAGTTCTTCTTCTTTCTTGGCATTTTATGTTTACTGTGTATCATAATCAATCTATTTTCTGTTATTAATTTAGTGTTTCATATGCTCTAGCAAACTCGTCAGTTTAAAGTATAATATTTTCTAATTGACATAAGGGAGTTTTCGAAGACATACGAACAAGACTCGATTCCATCTACCGTTGTTAGTGCAAACAATTTGTTTCCAAATTTAACTCTTTCTTGTATAGAATAAACGCTAACAAATGATTTGAAACTATGTACATTACATAATTAGACAAACATCTTCTTCTTCTTCTTAAGCATTTCAAGCTTATTTTTTTCACAATTAGCTTATTGTTTGCTCTCAACTTAGTGTTCTTAATGCACTTCCACAGTTATTATTAATTAATTAGTTTTAAGTTCAGTTTATTAGTTTTTTTTAGTTAATTATTAATTAAAAGCTTTCGATGCTAAGTGCCATTTTTGCATTAGTATGAGTGTATGGCAAGTACAATCAAACGCTATGCCCAGGGAGTCGAGAAATTTTCCTTAACGAAAAATGCCTAGACCAGAACCGGGAATCGAACCCAGCCACCTTCAGCATGGTGTTGCTTTGTAGCTGCGCCTTTACCGACTGAGCTAAGGGAGGACATACATCTAACATACATTAATTGGGATGGATTTTTGGCATGGACGTTGTCGCGTATATTTTCGCTGAACAAGCAGTTCGGATTCAGAAAAAAGTATCAATCAAATAAAAAATCGGAGGTGGTTGCTGCAAAGGGTGAGTCGCTTAGAACAGTGTGCCAGGCACGCCGTAGTAGAAAATCTTGCACCATAACGGAACATGTGTGGCCCTCTGTCAATGACGGTTTTACAAGGTCCGGGCCACCCGGTTTAACGGTATTCGTGAGATGTGGAAATCAATAATGGTATTTGTGTTTCCTCACAATGATTATCTATTTACACGGCACAGCTGTTTATGGTGATGTCAAACTATCAGTTCACAGTATGGAATGTTATGGTAGTTTGACGTCGGCGCTCGCTTCCCCAGCAGTGTTGACTATATGCTTGCTTCCAACGCAAGTAAACTGCCTGATGGGTCGGAGCTTACATAAACGTCATTGGAACTATGGGGCATACTTTTGACACTTGTACTTTTTGATAATATTTAACCTAGCAGCCCTGGAAAATTGATGTTGGTTTTTTCCCCCCCTACAAAAAAAAAAAAAAAAAAAAAAAAAAACACCATCTTTTTTTTTTGCAAACCCAGAACAAAGAAAAAGGAAAGGATAAATTAAAAAATCTGGCCAAAATTTCCCTTTCCCCCTTTTTTATTAAAAATTTTTTTTGCAAAAAATAGGCGGGAAAATGGACCACCCACCCCCTTATCCAAAATATGTTGAAAAGGCAAAACCTATGTACCCGAGCAGGATACAACAACATGTGAATACCTTATTTGGATCTTGATAACTGGCCTTGGTATTGAAGAGCTCAGATTAAGAGGTAAAATACCTGAACAAAATACCTAAGAATTGCAAGCAAAATTTCTCTCGAATAACAAAACTTGTTATTTCGGAAACCTGGGAATACCTGAGTGGTACTATTTTGGTATTGTCTTACCTCAATTTGGTATTTGCATAACATTGTGGGAACAATTTTATGGTATTATCCTCAGGTATTTTACCTCATAATCTGAGCTCTTAAATACCAAGGCCAGTTATCATGCTATTCGTTCCTGCTCGGGTAGCCAGTCGTTAGCCCAGCTACCCGAGCAGAACACAAAAGCATATGAATACCTAATTTTGATCTTGATAACTGGCCTTGGTATTAAAGAGCTCAGATTAAGAGGTAAAATATCTAAGCAAAATACCTAAGAATTGCAAGCAAAATGTCTCCAGAATAACTAAACTTGATATTCCGGATACCTGGGTAAGTATCTGGTCACCTTAGAGGTATTATTTTGGTATTGTCTTACCTCAATTCGGTATTCGCATGACATTGTGGGAACAATTTGATGGTATTATCCTCAGGTATTTTACCTCTTAATCTGAGCTCATAAATACCAAGGCCAGTTATCAAGTTATTCGCTTCTGCTCGGGTACCCATCGAGAGGATCCGAGAGATTGAAGAGGACGTGCGGATCATGGTTGAGAGTCTTCGTAAAGTAGTTGCAGCTGGTGGTAGTCCGTTGAAACCATTTTTTGGAGCAACATACGCTGGAAACTCAGATAAATTCCGGTTTCTAAGCCGAGAAGATGCATGTTGAGTGGTGCGCAATAAAAGGAATCAAATATTTTCTCGATCCCACAACCGTCACATCCGTCAGCAACGAGCTGTTTCACGAAGATGCTGAAAAGCACTCACACGCATTGTATAAGAAAATTATGCTGCGTTTTGCTTCACAGTAAGTGTATTTAAGATTAAATCATAACTTTATCTCACAACAAATTTCTTTTACCAGAGGTATTGAGGACTCAGCCTGTTAGAGCAGCTGAGAAACATTGCAATCAAAGTTTTTCTTAAGGGCTGTGGAAAGTTCCGATCGGAGGCGTCATGCCCTTAATGCCAAACGAATGAGCAAAGGTCTCATTTGTTTTATTTTATTTTCTTATTTTATTTTCTTCTTTATTTTAGACTGAGAAGCTGTCGTCCATTATGATACGAAAACATGTTTGCAAACAAATTGTGTAAAGCCCCTTTTTCTCTTTGGGCACCTTTTTCACTTTGTACGCCTTCAGTCCTTGCCTCTGCTTCACTTTTTGTACGTATGCTTTTGACTTCCCATCTTTGCGAGCCACATTTCTAACAGAAAGATTGGGATTTTTCTCAATAATGGCTACAACCTTCTTGTCCATTTGTCTGGAGCATACTTTTCAATTTGTTCCAGATAGAAGTAGGCTGTGCTTTTGAGCAAAGAAGACGCCTTTTTCCCGTCATAGTTAAAATTTTAGGAAAAATGAAAAATAATCGTGTTTTGGATAGAAATTTACATTAAAAAGGTTCTTCAGTGCTTCCCAACGAGTTTTGAACAAATCTATGCATTTCCGATCGATTTTCAGAGGAATTTCCATATCCAAAAAAAGTGCTTTTCCCCTCTGTCGTGCGTGAATTGATGAGGAGGAGTCGGAAAAAGCTGACGTCTAGGATCACGGTTCTCGGTGGCAGTGAAATGAAGTGCAATTTTTACACTGAAAATTTGGCTAAAAATATTGAAAGTGTAAAATTACGGTCGTTCGGAGTCGATTGGTGATATTTTTCAGTCCGGTCGCAACGTAATAGCAGTGGAAAAAGTGAATTGTAAAAAGTGTCCATTCTTGGGTCTGCTGTCTGGTCGTTCAAAACGAACGGCATGATAGCTGCTGCTGCTTGCATCGAGCCTGGGCTGGCGATTGCTACGTTTGATGAAGAATATTGACGACAGAAAATCTGAGCAGAAATGAAGTGCCAATATCTAGAACTAGATTTTAGAAGAAAATACCAAAACCGTGCCAATGTGAATTTTGATTCGGTGAGTAGACTTAGTTTGTAAATGAATCGGTGTAAGAAGAGTGTATTAGGCGTAGATATCATGTTACTACCGGAAGGTTTCCGACACATCGGCGACGGCCGGAAGAGTGCCGACTGCAGCAGCTGCGGGTCTAGCAGGACTTGGCCATCTAGGACATCGAGGAGAGCAGGTTTGCAAAGCAACAAATAATTTATTATCTAATATCCTGTTTTATTTTGTCTATTTTGTTTTGTTTTGTTTTGCGTTATGCTTGTCTCTTTTCAGTCACATTGGAGTGGCCCATTGCTTTTGGCGGAAAGTGCTATATACTTTCAGCGTATCGTTAACCAAAACGAACCCTGCTGCTAACCTTTCCCAAACTATCCAACGTCCCAGTGATATCTCGTGGATGTGCAGAGGATTTCTAGGCTTTCTCCAAAGCGAGTATCATGTGATTCATGTCAACACATTCCTTCCCATTCCCTACTTGAGCAGCATTCGGGCATGGCCGGCGCCGGTATTGCTTTATAATGGGTCACCAATTTTTACACATTGAAGATGTATGTTAGTCGAAAACATCATCTGATGGTTCTTTGTGTAAATACAGCTGATCTGGCAATAACGGAATTGCATCCGTGGGCGGTCAATCATGCTCATGCTCATGCATACTTTTCGATTTGTTCCAATTTCAACCTTCCTATCCACAGTTAAGCGCTGGTCAAATGATTGTCAAAAACAAAACACAGTACTTTTCAGTAGTTGTAGTTTCTTGACAAGATTACATACCGATAAACTCGGATTTTGCTGCCGTTCGTACAAAATGCGTTTGCGCACTTCCACTTGATTCGACACCATTTTACTGAAGGTAAAAAGAATGCAAACATGTGTTACCACGAAATAAAGTGGAGAGTTACAGCTGTCATAACGTTTGCATTACACAAATCTGGACGTTTTTTCGGATGGTGATAAAAAAAAGCTAAGACAGATAATTGCTTTTGATTAATTTCCCATGGAAGGTAATTATTTAAGCTTACTTGCAAAAAAATCTACGTCCTTGCGAGCGGCCTTCCGGCAGTTAACCGGAACATTCGCCCTGGCGGACGAAACATGCGTGTAGGCATGTTTTTGAGTTCTTTCTTCGTTTTATTTATCCATTCCTCCTCAGTTCTCGCGACAAAATTGTTGGAGTAGATCTTACGCTTCAGGTTGACCCAGAAATTCTCGAAGGGACGAAGCTGAGGGGCGATGGGTGGGTTCACCGACTTGGGTACCTCATCGATATTCAGCCGTTCCATCTCCTCCAACGAGCGCTTCGAGTAGTGGTCCGATGCCTGCTCCAGCCAGGGCAAGAACACCGTGTCTTCGCCCTTATGGTATTTTTTGATGAACGACGCAACTTCCAGCAGGCATTTCATACTAAAAATTTCCCCGTTCACGGCCAGTCTGGAGCGAATGGAGAGCGGCTTTGACATCCCCTTTTCGCTGATTGTCAGCCACAGCAGCACCTTCTTGGGGAACTTTATGTGTGAAATGAACTTCACCTCGGAGCTCACTTCGTGGGGGAAGTAAAATACGCAGTGCCCTGCCAGTCGTTGCCATCCAGGGTGAGAGGCCACGTCGCTATTCGCCGGGAAAATCGAGTTGACCATCTTATTCAGCCGCTGCCGCTGCGTCATTGCCTGCAGTTCCAAAACCAGTGGACGCGACTTCCGCTTCCTGACATGTATGTTCATGTTCGCCAGGTACTTTTTCACTGTTTGGCCGGTTGAACCAACCTCCCGGCCAAGCGTACGCAGCGATGTAGCCACTTTTCCCTCGGTCTTCCTCTTCAGCATTCTTTGGAGCTTCTTGTCGCGGAGGGTCGTCGGCCGGGCTTTTTTTCCGATGATCTGATTGTTGTCTAATAGTGCCAAGTCGTTGTAGATGCCGGAACGGGCGTATCCGGCGTCCACAAAGTGCCGCACGATGTCCGTTTTCGATGTGGTTGGGTGCCGTTTTTTGAATGCGCACTCTTCTGAACGGCTTCACTGTTTTTGCCATCATGGTTAGAGTTCGACTGATAAAGCTGTCAAATTTTGTCTGCTGACTCATGGGTTACTATGATTGATGCTGCATGGGTAGTTTCGTCAGTGCGGGTGAAGGTAAACCCATGAAACCGTAACGCTGGTAGATCACCTTTTCGTGGTGCGTTGCGGGGTATCAGCTCTACCACCGAACCCTAGTCTGAATTAATTCAAACTAGGGAACATATTTGTTTTTGTAGTCAATGGAACATATATTAGTCCTTATTACATATTATGCCTTGTGAAAAGCGACAATACTCGGATTGAGCCATCGAGGATGAGCTTGGAATAAGGAAAACATGGTTAGTATTCATTTATGTGAGTTCTCATTTTCTAATTGATGTTCTATAGTTTGAATTGGTTATGGCTAGGGTTCTGATGCATGGTCTGTATCGGAGTCATTGTTTGTTTTCTTTGCAATGAACCCGGTTTTGACTGATAAAGGGGCGCGCCTTTGAAGAGTGCTCTCACTCCTCAAATGGTTTAAAAAGCGGAAACTTTCAATAAAACTCGACTGCCAACTAAAACTGCCAACAAAACAAACAATGACAACTGCAACAACACCGAATACTTCATCATTTCGCAATAGTGATAACGTAGCTCGACATGCACTAAACATAAGATACGGGATATACTACAATAGATCAAATTACTGGTCGCAGTGGTTTATGTCCCGAACAGAGGAAAAAAACCCATGAAAAATCGTTAAAGTGAAACGTTTCAGCGATCCGTGAAATTATTCAAAACTACACTGAAAGAAAAGTGTCCGAAATTTAACGTGGACAGGCTTTATTCATTATTTTTCCAAAGGCAACCCAGGATGTTGCATGTGGGTGAACAATATCCTTTCGCCTTTTTTTTCTTATTTTTTCGTTTGCAGATTTTCTTCTACCGGAATGTTACTGACAACTGCATAACTGAGTGGATGTCAACAATACACTGTGAAGAGAAATTGCGCAAAATTTGATTTCGTTGATTTCGGTCATATCTGAAAAAAATTACGTTAGTTTGAAACTGTCATAATAATTATGCACTCAAGCTATAGTTTTTGAATTTCAATTTATTCCCAAATGTTCCATTATCACGCAAATGATTGGGACCACAGTTGGCCTACTTCGGTTCGATGCCCTCGTCCATCCGGTTTCACGTGGCGGTTTCGTGGTTTACAGCACATTTCACTTAAAGGGATTTCGCATAGCAGTTCCTGATGCCGTGGTCTAACAAAAAAGACACGTCCTTTTTCAGCGAATGGTAATACAATCATTCAACGATAATGTTGAAGAAAGCCTTTACTTTTCAGAGGCCGTAATGGAATGCTTTTCAATGTGAGCCAAAAAGAGCTTGTTCCGATTACTACCAAGTTTCAAGTTAACCAATTCCACCTCTATAGTTATGTCTTCCATCGAATATTCCAGCAGTCCGTGAATTACCAAGCTAAATTCATGATTCTTCGACAATCGAATTCGCATAGTTTGATTTTTTACAAGCTTATTTTTGACCACAGTGACATCCTTGGTAGAAAAGAAGGAGAAATGTTACCTTTTTCGGCACGTATTGCATCGGACAGTGGCGAATTAATTGCTTGCCAGCATCCTTGGATTGAGATCCGACGGGCATGAAACCTCACCATCACGCAAGGGGTCGCTTAGTCGCTTGCTTTTACGCCAGCCATTTCCGTTCGCATATCAGCAGCGTCGTTTTTGTCTGTACTTCATTGCCAGAGCAAGTGGTTGTGATGATGATGATGGTCCCGCCACTTACCCCTAAGAAAGGTTTGAGCTAGACGATTTATCTATAGATAATTTATTTCAAAACAATTCAACCAGTTATGCAAAACAAAAAACGACCTGATTTCATCTACAGATGTAAACTACTTTCCCAACTGTTCATTTGCTTTACAGCGATATAATTCGGAAAATATATTGATGTCAACCACAAATGTTCGCAAGTATTCCCAGCGATCAAGAAATCCTATTACAATTCAAATCACATAATCCCGTCCCCCCTGCCCGCTACATAGTCAATAGGATTCCAACACTAATTGAACAGCCACCTTAGTTTTGGGCTGACCAAGGATATCCCCAATCAGGGAAATCGAGCAAATTTCCAAACCGAAAAAATCCTGGACCGACCCAAGTCAAACTTTTACTTTCAACCAGGACAGACAGAATTGACAAGGAATTCCCCGACAATCAGTCTGACAACCCAATACTATTTCATGGTATCTTCTCAAGCATCAAAGACCAATTTTCTTATGTAAATTCTAAAAGAAGTCTTTTATACCTGTATACCGCGCGCGAGGCTCAAACATTTGTTGACTTCTTTCTTTATTTTATTTTTTAGTTTTTTAACTTCAACAACATGAAACAAATTTTCATCATCATCACCGTGACGAACAAAACAGTTTGAAAAAAGTGGGGAAAAAAGTTGATAAAAGTAGGGAAAAAAGTATGAAAAAAGAAAATAGCCAACTCATTGTAATCCGCTTGTAAAGAACTTCGACAAATACAATCTTCTTGTTTAAAAAACAAAAGAGAAGCAAAATAACCGTACAAGAAATAGTCCACACAAAATAATCCGTTTTATAAAAGCAAAACATCGTCAGTTACAATCTTCATAAATTATTTAAAAAATTTCGCTTACTGTTTAGCATACAGTTTTAACGTGTGAAATACACAGTCTTGTAAATTCTGAAAGTGTTGGTGCACGTTTAATATGACTTGGCATCGAATTGAAAACAATTTATTCCTCTAAAATATAATGAGTTTTGTGAAACACATGTCAAGAAATTCGGTGTTCTTATTTCATCCGCATGTCTAGTATTATATCTATGAATATCACTTCCTCTTTCAATCGATCAAACAAATATCGAGGCAGCAAACCATTGACTACTTTAAAAATGAACACCATAGTCAAATATACAATTCTCTGCTTCACCGATCACCATTGCAAAGCGTCTAACATAAAAGTCGAGGAAGTGAATCTGTTACATCTTAAAATCAAACGCATTATTTTTTTCTGCAAAAGCTGTAGCCTCAGTATTTGTGTTTGATTGGCCAACAATAAAATGGAAGGGCAAAAGTCCAAATGAGGAGAGTTGATTGATTTGTATAGCTGTATTTTACTGCGAGTAGTTAAATCATTTTTCAACCGGCATAGAATTCCATATTTCTTGGCCATTTTCTTGATGACATTGTCAATGTGAGCGTTGAACTTTAGCTTGTCATCAATAATCACGCCAAGATATTTAATCTCCCGAACGCGATCAATTGCCTCATCATCAATCGTAACTGAGACATCCTCATTTACTCGATTTTGTGCAATTGCCATAACTTTAGTTCTCTTATATTCAATTTCAATTGCTTACATTTCAACCATCTACTTAGAAAACGCAAATCTTCGTTCAAATAGGAAACGGCTTCATTTAAATCCTTAGCTGCAATGACTAACACTGTGTCATCTGCAAACAGATTAATGTCACAAAATCGTCAAACACGTCGCATGTCATTAATATACATAATACACAAAAGGGGCCCTAATACATTTCCCTGGGGCACTCCAAGATTATTCCTATGGGACTGGAAACAGAATCATTAAAAAAAGTCCGTTGAATTCTGTCAGACAAATAGCTTTCAAACCATCTGTATGCAGTACTCGAAATTCCAAAGCGCTTTATTGGTTTCTACAACAAGGGCCTAGAAATTGTTTCAAAAGTGCGTTTCAGATCCAAAAAACACAGAAACAATTGTATCTTTACTCTCTAAGTTATCTTTTCATTTTGCTTACACTAAATTCAACGCGGTTAGCAAGAATGACCTTCCCGGTAGCCAGATTGTTCCGGTATCAACAAAGAATTACTATTTAAATATTCTATCAATTGGCCTTTCACAACAAGTTCTAAAATTTTCTCTAATGTATGCAGCATGTTGATAGGACGAATCGTTTCGGCAATTTTTTGAATCGGAACAACCAACGATTCTTTCCACACTTCAGGCACGTGCCCAGTTTGTAATGATTCATTAATAAGGTCCAGTAAAATGCGACCAATGACATGAAAGCAATTTTCCTAATGAAAAGCAAATATTTTTAAGTTCATCTATTGTGATGGGGTGAAAACGTTCGAATCGGCAATTACTATTAACTGGCTGCTTTAGTTCATCATATTCATCCAATTTAATAGATTGATTGATCAATGAAATATTATTGACGAAATAATCATTAAACTTCGATGCAATTGCTTGTTCGGACTGTTCTATTTTACCGTCAAAAGTTATGGATCGTGCTTTGCAATTGCTAGGTTTAAATAAAGATTTCAAAATTTTCCATAACTCTCTGCTATTGTTGTGATGCTGATCAGTTTTTCTCTGTATATATTCACAACGAGTTTTTTTAATGGATTGTGAATACTTATTCCGCGCGATTGTGTACTTATTCCAATGATTATCACTATTAGATCTACAAAATTTGTTGTACCATTTGTCCCTCTTGCGTTTAAGACGCAAATGATCCAAATTGTACCAGCTGTTCGAGTTCTTCAAGGAAGCAAATTTTTGTTCAACTAGTTGATTTGTACACGTTTTAAAAGTATTTGTAAGAACAGCTGCAGACTCATCTAAACTACCGGTCGCGATTGGAAAATCCACGCTTCTCTCAATAAGGTTAGAAACAGCCTGCTTTGAATATTTCCTCCAGCACTTCCATTTCACAACGTTAATCCCTAATGTCTCATGATCGGTTATTTTCAAATCAGTATCGACAGGCAAGGATGGTTTCAATCGTATCATAAATCATTGGCCGCCATCAAAACCAGCATAGGGCTGAATGGCCATAGCTGTCAAACTTCACGGCGATATCGTGGTTGGTTTTTGTTGTTTTGCTTTGTTGCTCTTCTGATTCATTCAACAGTAAATAATGGCTAAGAAAAAAGTTCTACTGTTGCGGGAAATTATGATTGATAGCAAAATATACAAAAGATATTGAGTTTTGTTTATAGCGTATCATGCCCCAAATCATATGCGCATGAAATTTTATGGTGAATAAAGGGTGATACGGTCAAAATTTGGTCAAGGGAAAACGCGTGTAAATCGGTGAAATCGTTTATTTAAAAAATCAAATTAAATTTCTTTTTCAAGTTCAATTAGTATAAAATTTAGGAAAAATATTCAGTTAGGCTTCTGCTTTTCCAAATCCGAATTGCCGGGCCTTACGCTTGACCCCTGCCAGAGGATTTTGTACAGCCACCTTGTCCACCTTCTTCGCCGCAGAAAGCCAGTTTGCCTTGAACTGCTGCTCGTCCTTAGCAGTTTTGTTGGTCTTCTTTAGGTTCCGCTTGACAATAGCCCAGTATTTCTCAATTGGGCGGAGCTCTGGCGTGTTGGGAGGGTTCTTGTCCTTGGGAACCACCTGCACGTTGTTGGCGGCGTACCACTCCATGGCCTTTTTACCGTAATGGCAAGATGCCAAATCCGGCCAAAACAGTACGGAACAACCGTGTTTCTTCAGGAAAGGCAGCAGACGTTTATTCAAACATTCTTTCACGTAAATTTCTTGGTTGACAGTCCCGGAAGCTATGAAAATGCTGCTTTTCAAGCCACAGGTACAGATGGCTTGCCAAACCAGATATTTCTTTGCGAACTTTGACAGTTTCGTGTGCTTGAAAATATCTGCTACCTTTCCCCTTCCTTTTGCCGTATAAAACTCCTGTCCCGGAAGCTGCTTGTAGTCGGCTTTGACGTAGGTTTCGTCGTCCATTACCACGCAGTCTAACTTCGTCAGCATCGTCGTGTACAGCCTCCGGGATCGCGCTTTGGCCGTCGTATTTTGTTTATCATCGCGATTTGGAGTCACTACCTTCTTGTAAGTCGATAGTCCGGCTCGTTTTTTGGCTCGATGCACGGTTGTAGACGATACACCCAGCTTATTTGCGGCATCTCGGAGAGATAGGTTAGGGTTTCGCTTGAAACTACCGGCAACTCTCTTTGTCGTCTCAGCGGCTTCCGGTTTTCGATTTCCCCCCGGTCCAGACTTCCTGGCTGTCGACAAACGTTCCCCAAACACTTTAATTACATTTGTAACGGTTGATTTGGCAACTTTTAGCGATTTTGCCAACTTTGCGTGCGAGTAGCTCGGATTTTCGCGATGCGCGAGCAAAATTTTGATACGCTGCTCTTCTTGCTTGGACGGCATTTTGACAACTGAAGAGTGAATTCCAAAATCAAAATAGGAGCAACATTCTACACACACACACCTTCAAAATGAGGGGTGTTCAGGTTTTTTAAATGCAAAATTGAAAGAAATACGTCAAGTTGATATTGACCAAATTTTGACCGTATCGCCCTTTATATCTATGAATATCACTTCCTCTTTCAATCGATCAAACAAATATCGAGGCAGCAAACCATTGACTACTTTAAAAATGAACACCATAGTCAAATATACAATTCTCTGCTTCACCGATCACCATTGCAAAGCGTCTAACATAAAAGTCGAGGAAGTGAATCTGTTACATCTTAAAATCAAACGCATTATTTTATTCTGCAAAAGCTGTAGCCTCAGTACTTGTGTTTGATTAGCCAAAAATAAAATGGAAGGGCAAAAGTAAAAAGAAGGAGAGATGATTGATTTCTGTAGCTGTTTTTTACTGCAAGTAGTTAAATCGTTTTTCAGTTGGCATAGAATTCCATACTTCTTGGCAATTTTCTGGATGACATTGTCAATGTGAGCGTTGAACTTTAGCTTGTCATCAATAATCACGCCAAGATATTTAATCTCCCGAACGCGATCAATTGCCTCATCATCAATCGTAACTGAGACATCCTCATTTACTCGATTTTGTGCAATTGCCATAACTTTAGTTCTCTTATATTCAATTTCAATTGCTTACATTTCAACCATCTACTAATAAAACGCAAATCTTCGTTCAAATAGGAAACGGCTTCATTTCAATCCTTAGCTGTAATGAATAACACTGTGTCATCCACAAAAAGATTAATTTCACAAAATCGTAAAACACGACGCAAGTCATTAATATACATAATACACAAAAGGGGCCCTAATACACTTCCCTGGGGTACTCCAAGATTATTCCCCCTGGGACTGGAAACAGATTCATTAAAAATAGTCCGCTGAGTTCTGTCAGGCAAATAGCTTTCAAACCATCTGTATGCAGTACTTGAAATTCCAAAGCGCTTTATTGTTTCCAACAACAAGGGCCTAGAAATTGTTTCAAAAGTGCGTTTCAGATCCAAAAAAAACAGCAACAATTCTATTTTACTCTCTTAGTTATCTTTCCATTTTGCTAACACTAAATTCAACGCGAATTCACAAGAATGAACTTCCCGGTAGCCAGATTGTTCCGGTATCAACAAAGAATTTCTATTTAAATATTCTATCAATTGGCCTTTCACAACAAGTTCTAAATTTTTCTCTAATACGTGCAGCATGTTGATTGGACGAAACTCTTCGGCTTTAATCGTTTCGGCAATTTTTTGAATCGGAACAACCAACGATTCTTGCCACACTTCAGGCACGTGCCCAGTTTGTAATGATTCATTAATAAGGTCCAGTAAAATGCGACCAATGACGTGAAAGCAATCTTGAATAACTCGAGCATTACAATTGTCTTCTCCAGACGATCTTCCTAATGAAAAGCAAATATTCCTAAGATCATCTATTGTGATGGGGTGAAAACCTTCGAATCTGCAATAACTATTTTTTTTATATAAATCATTTATTTGTACAGGCTCAATCGAATCAACTTTATAGAGCCAAGTTTTCATATTTATATACATCAATTATCTTAAAACTAAAGTTAGAAGGATTGAACCGATTACTCGCGGCCGTCTCGAGGTTAATAGGAATAACAATTTTAAAGATGGGACGATGGGCGGGAATTTTAGGTATGGTTTTTATAACACATTTATTTTAAATTCTACATTGTTAAAATACTTATAACTATACAATATTTGGTTTTCTTTTTACTTGAACATTTTTGAGAAAGAAAAAAAACTCACAAACACAGATAAAAAAAAAACTTATAATAAACATACATGTTAAACTAACTACAGTCTTAGGCTAATGTTAGTCAAAAACACATAAATTAGTTTCATAGACTCCAAATCACGTACATCCAAGATATCTCGAACCGGTACATTGGGTTGTCTACCTCGAGCCCGAAGGGAATCATAAAGCTCAGATCTGACGATGCTCAGCACATGACCAAATAATGTGATCTGCGTCCTGGTAACCTTGTCCACACTCACAAAGATTGCTGTCACTCAGCCCAACACGGTATAAATGAGCGTTCAAAGAATAATGATTGGACATGAGGTGAGACATCACACGAATGAAGTCTCGACCCACATCCATCCCCCCAAACCAAGATTTCTTCGACAACTTTGGGATGATAAAATGTTGCCATCGCCCCAAATCACCTTTACTCCATTTATACTGCCAGCTGACGAGTGACTGTTGACGAAAAATAGTAAAAAATTCATTAAAGGCGATTTGTCGATCATAAATAACGCCTTCTATAGCGCCCACCTTTGCAAGCGAGTCCACTTTCTCATTGCCCAGAATTGAACAATGAGAAGGGACCCATGCAAAAGTGATGATAAAATTACGCGAAGATAAAGCACTTAGAAGCTCCTGTATTTTCATGAGAAAATACGAGGAGTGCTTTACCGGCCTCAAAGAGCGAATAGCCTCTATAGAACTGAGACTATCCGTGAAAATGAAATACTGATCCGGTGTTAGTCAGGCAACAATTTCTAGCGTAAAGTGTATTGCCGCTAATTCAGCAAAATATACGGAACAAGGAGCTTGAAGCTTACGTTTGGCGCTATAAATTTCATTAAATATACCAAAGCCTGCTGACTCCTCTATCAATGATCCATCAGTGAAGAACGATTAAGTGGAATCAACTTGGCCAAACTTTGCAGCAAATATCACAGGAGCGATCATAGGACGATGATGCTCTGGGATTCCATGAAGCTCCTGCTAACGGGTAAGATCATACGTGACGTTAATGGATTCCGACGAATTGAACCTTGTAGCAATCGAAATTTGTATGGACAAGTGATCACTACCGTGGGGATCTTGAATCACATTCCATGTACAATCCAACGATAATGAATTCGAACAAAGTGTGAGGTCTAATCTACTGCCAACTGAGGATGTTCCAGCCAAACGTGTTACTTCTCCATTGTCATATTGAAGTTGTCACAGAGGTCATATATCAGGGAAGACCGGTTGTCGTCGTACAGTTCTCCCCAGCCTGTACCGTGAGAGTTAAAATCTCCCATGATCAACCGCGGAGCAGGAAGAACCGAACAAATATCTGAAAGTTGTTTTCGGTTTATTGAGGCTCTAGGAGAAATATAAACGGAAGCAATGCAAAGGCTTTTATTTTTAATAACATCCTGACATGCGACAACTTCAATACCTGGAATAGGAGGAAAATTCACTCTATAGAAGGAGTAGCACTTTTTGATCCCCAAAAGTACTCCTCCTCCACGTGAATCCTCACGATCAAGACGAATTATATTGAAATCATGAAAATAAAGATCGTTTTCGGAAGAGAGCCATGTTTCACAAAGAGCAAATGCATCATAACCGGTATTGTGAGCTAAAAATTTGAATGATTCTAATTTAGAAATTAAACTTCGACAATTCCAGAAGTATTTTGAGAACAGTGATCAAATCCCCGACCTCATTTGGAAAATTATCCATCGAAGGAAATGATTGCTGCAAGAAGGGGCCACTCGATTGTCAATTGCTTCAAAAAAGTTTTCACTGAGGGAAGCATTGCAAGAACAATGCTTTTGAGAGGGTCAGAAATTTCGAGGTACTTGAAGATACCTTCGACAATGTCATCAAATGAGATCAGCCCAGTAGAGGAAGGGGCTTCTTTTCTTAAAATTGGGGCATCAGGGGTTTTGGATGTTCCCGGAAGAGATGGAAAGTCCAGGGTGTAGTTAGTGCTAAGAAAACCAAGTGGAATTCGATTTTCCTTTTTTCCACCTTTCCTTGAAATGGGCAGGCTGATTTGGGGCTTCTGTTCAGCAACTTTCCGTGGGCGGACGCGTCTTCGCTTCCGTGATGCACCTTCCGGAAAACTGAACGATGTTCCCTCTTCAGCCAAATCAATGTCAGACTCGTCATCTGTCAGAGGAGCAAAGGGATTTGTATTGGCATCGGGCGATGGTGAGGCTTTTTTCACCATTTCGGCGAAAGATTGCCTGGAACGTTGTTTTAGCGAGTGTTCTAATTTTTCCCCGCGTTGTTTGTACGCCGGGCACGACGAGAGAGCATGAGGAGGTGTTCCCTTACAGAAAGCGCATTTTTGTGTGCTGTCTGCGCAGGCGCCATCCTCATGTTTCTCCCTGCAGTTGGAGCAGCGTGCCTTATTGCCGCAATGGGAGGTCGTATGCCCCATCTGCTGGCATTTTTGGCAGATCATGACCCGAGGTACAAACAACCGCCAGGTAGTCGAAGTTTTCCCAACTCGACGTATTGAGGGAGGGCTAAACCAGCGAAGGTCACACGAAACGAGTCTGACGGTGTGAACTTTTTTTCATCTTTAGTGATCGATACTGTGCCTAATTTTCGCACCTCCAGTATCTTCACTGGAGAAAGCAGAGGGTTCTTGAAACGACCATCCACTTGCTTCAAAAGGAGCTCAGGGGTCAAACTCGCTTCGGTGACCACACCTTCTATCTCAATACCTCGAGCTGGGATGTACACTCTATACTCGAGAGTAAAGAACTGAGATACAGCAACCTCGTTAGCCTGTTTCAGGTTGGACACAACGACCCGGAGTTTATTGGGTCTTATTTTAATAATTTCAGTCACGGCCGAGAAACGCTTCGTCAGATCGTTAGAAATCTGATAAAAATTCAGAGGTTTCGTTTTGGACTGAAAGTAGACAACCCATGGACCAGCTGAATCATTTGGATAGGCCCGTGACCGAGCGACGTTTTGAGACACCTCATTACTTGGCGGCATGGATGAATCATCTTCCAACAAATCATCCATGTCGCACCCGTGGGAGCTTATGACGCTCAACCACTGAGGCAATTATAAAAACACACTTTACAATACAATTCAAAACAATAAAGATTAAGCTTAACACAAACGAAAACACGAAATGGAAATACAATCTATTCAGGGGAGAAGAGGAAAAACAAAACACTTATCTTATATGTATTGTTGAGCTGCTACTGCTGCGCTGCTGCGGCTGCTGCTGTCGGGTGACGACCTTGTGTGATGATGATGATGATAGTCGTCGTGGGGGAGAACGATATTTTTATCACTTTCTGTGTCGATGACGGGTCGTTGGATGGTCCTTCCAAGCTCGCCTGTAAAGGCCACTTCCTTCGTTCCGAACGTCGCACTGAGGCACTATTGAACTAGCTGTTACAACAAAGCTGTAGTGCAAAAAAAAAACCACGATCGCGGAGAAAAAAAACCAAAACGTAATTCGATTACGGAGCTAACAAGAGATGAACTTGCTCACTCGAACGTTCGACAAGGAATGCAATTACTATTAACTGGCTGCTTTATTTCATCATGTTCATCAACCAATTCAATAGATTGATTGATCAATGAAACACTATTAATGAAATAATCATTAAACTTCGATGCAATTGCTTGTTCGGACTGTTCTATTTTACCGTCAAAAGTTATGGATCGCGCTTTGCAATTGCTAGTTTTAAATAAAGATTTAAAAATTTTCCATAACTCTCTGATATTGGTGTGATGCTGATCAATTTTCCTCTGTATATATTCACAACGAGTTTTTTTAATGCATCGTGAATATTTATTCCGTGCGATTGTGTACTTATTCCAATGATTATCACTATTAGATCTACAAAATTTGTTGTACCATTTGTCCCTCTTGCGTTTAAGATGCAAATGATCCAAATTGTACCAGCTGTTCGAGTTCTTCAAGAAAGCAAATTTTTGGAAGCGAATTAGTTGATTTGTACACGTTTTCAAAGTATATGTAAGAACAGCTGCAGACTCATCTAAACTACCGGTCGCGGTTGGATAATCCACGCTTCTCTCAACAAGGTTAGAAACAGCCTGTTTTGAATATTTCCTCCAGCACTTCAATTTCACAGATGCTTCGCTTTTATTTAAGTTATTCTCGATTACGTTAATCCCTAATGTCTCATGATCGGTTATTTTCAAATCAGTATCGACAGCTGAACAAACATAATCAAGATTAGAATAAACATGATCAATTAAAGTTCTACTGTGCCTGGAAATTCGCGTATATTCATCAACAGTTTGTCTTAAATTGAAAAAAAATAGCAAAATGCTTCAAATGATTCGAACCATTATTGTCACGCCAATTAATATTAAAAGTCACCAGCCAATATATTTAATTTACTCAAATTAAGAAATACCTCAAGCCAGTCCTCTAAAATTTCAACAAAACGCGGGTCACTAGAACTGGGAGAATGATACAAACCACCATAATTACCCATCTTCATGCCACGTACAACTGTTATGCCCAAGAACCAGTTACCATCAACCACTTCGTTGAGGCAAAGATTGAATTGAACTGATTCTTTGACGTAAATAGCAACACCGCCAGTATGTCTAGAATGTGATAAACAAGCAGCAACATTATATCCCGCAATGCAATACTGATCAAAGGCTGCAATTTCAACAATGTGAGTTTCTGCTAATAATGGTTGTGGAGGATTTTCCGCCAGTTTCTGCAGCACCGCTCTGTTTCTATCTCGAGCAGATATCCCAACGCAGGAGAAAAGTCGCGCCGATGAACCGCCGAATCGCTGTGTAATATTCTTACCATACCAATCAGCCTAAGGTCGGGGTGCCCCCTGGTACATACAGAAGTTGTCGTTATTATATTTGATCCATGGCTGTACTTGGATGCCGCAGGATGCCTTCTACTTGATCGATCACCTTGCTCGGTGCGTGTCTCTTAGTCGACGATAGTCGACTGATCTTAGCGGCGTGAACGATTCGTCGCAATTCGTCGTCCATTCGCCTCCTCAACGTTCCGCAGCACCTTTCGTTCAAAGACACCAAGGGCACGTTGATCCTCTATGAACAACTAAAAACAAATCTAATAAACAAGCCAGAAAAATACATCTGTCGCTCACGGGTGCACAGCAAGAAGCGATGAGGATGGTACCACAATTTTAACCGGTGAACCTCTAACTGATGTGCGAAATGACTATCAGCTTCTATGGGAATCAATCATCAGAATAATCAGCATATTGTGTAATTAATACACCGACAGGCAATAGAGGCCTTGAGGCGTCAATTAGAAGTATGTGTTGGGAAAATATAAACAAAATTCAAAAACTGGGTTTGTGAACCTTAAAATCATATTATTTTTCGTAGCATCCTTTAAATTTAGTTGTTCATTTTTCACCCCAACATTCATCATCCCGTAAAACGTGATCTAAGTCAAAAAATGGGCTAGTCTAATTTTTTTTGCCACTTGAAATCCCATCTTTATCCTGTTCACTAGTAACTTAAACGGAAATAATTCATCGCATCATCAGAGCAAAACACATTCCATGTTTTCATATAAAATTAACCGATTTGTTATTGATGGAAATTAAACAAACATTAATGAACAGGGCGAATTCGTTTGGTTTCTGTTGCGTAAATGAGGCTTAATATACATCAACTGTTGCACAAGACTCGTTTCATGTCAGCTTGGTTAGCGAAAGGATTTTGTGGCCATTGTAATGAGGTTAATAGTGTTCAACTGACATGTTTGCTCTAAAAACCCTATTATGACACTCTCAACCTCGTTGCATAGACCATAGATCATTTTTTTTTCTCTCAAACCAAACTTTTAAGGTTATAGCCTCCTGAACAAGGCTTCACATTCCTCGTGAATTTTTTTGGTTTTAATATCTAACAAAAGTTACTTGTGACTCGCTATTTTTTTTTAAAGAGCTAAAAAGTCACATGAATCATGTGAAAATTAAATTTTGAATTTAACTTGCCCACTTCCTTAAGCCGTTTGGCTCGCATCATCCCAACCTAATTAATCAATCATAATGTCGTAGTATGAAGGGTTTCAATTTTAATCCAAAAGTCCACTAATTACAAACAAATCCAATTTAATCGCAGCACTCGCACTGCTTATCTGCTTAATTATGCACTGTTCATCCATTTCCCATGATCAAATAAGTATGGAATGGAATAAAACAAAAAATCTCATTTCAACGCAACAAAATTCAATTAACGCAACACCACCTGCACCTTTCCGCGAGCTCTACTATTTACCTTCTACTGCTCGAAATTAAGGCTTTGCATTGGCCCATTTACGATAGAATGACATTTCTCAATCATTAAAACAACTTGGTCCACTTCGGGTAACACTAATGGCTTAAACTTTAGCTATTTTATTGCATTCTCATACTCGTGTTAAAATTAACATCATTATGCCTAAACTTAACTATAAAAACATGCTACGTCAAATAGGTAGCGAACACATCTAAGCATTCAATCTTGATTGACCTACACACACCCGGCGCTTTATTTGCAGTTCACCCACAGAGCTTATTTTGGTTCTTTCATCAATCTTTCATCTATGGCTGAATGTTACCTAGCGGTTTTATAAGTCTGTGTTGAACAGTGCGAATGGTCAACAAACACTGACCTTGTATTGGGTATCATCAACCTAAATACTCGAACCATGCGTCTATTGACTTATACATTCATATGCCTTTGGACTTCTTACAAAACATTCTCCGAAATAACATCTTCCTCACCAAGGTTATGCAAACATCACGTCCACTCTCATCTGTCACACCTATTTTCAATCGTTCACAGTTAATTCATTAGCAGTCATACCATTATGCTATCAGCTGCTGCAAGTACTCACTTGTACACACGTTGAACTCTCTTCAAAATACTCTAGAGGGATTTTTGTTTCACCCGCCGCACCGGCCACGCTTGTACCCGGAGTAGAAGGTAGCTCACCAGCCGCTTGAGGGCATAAGTAACCAGCGCCAGCACAACCAGAGCTGCGGCTAGCAGTGTGGCCACAACGTCATAATAGTGATACTGCCAGGCTGGCATCTGAGCTTGTTGGTATCGCAGATGCGAGGCTCCCTGATGTCGGATGACGTACTCCGTCCACCAAACGGCTTTTTCTAGTGGGCGCATCGGTTGATCCCGGACCAACGTGGCGAGCCGCTCGATGTTTCGTTTGTACCTGATGGGAAACAGCGGAAGGGGAAGGACATGTGATGAGAAATTTGTGTAGTAGGATGGTCCCATGAATTATGTCTATAAATTGCGCAGAAAGATGAATTTTGTTTAGATAATATTGATCAGTAACGGAAGTTGCTGCTAAAAACAAAACAATTCGAGACTCTAAACAAATTGCGTACTAATAGTGGAAGCTACAAAAAGATGATTTTTTTTTCAGCAAGATTCATACATTATCCAACGAGGTTTGCCGAGTAGATTATTACAATAAGTACTAAGAAAGCAAGTTTGGCTACGAGCTGAACACATTATATTTAGTAATGAACAGTGCTGCTAATAGTCTTTTCTTCTCAGATATATTAATTTACTTATAATTGATTTAAGAAACTAAACATTATAAACTGCCGCATGATGAGTTTGTAGCAATTGGTGAATTCCACATCTTTGTTCAACAAATGTCCGTGGCGTTAGAGCATATAATCACTTTTACATTCAAATGATATTCAATTATAAATACACTTCCCCCCCTCCCCTCCTCACACACATGGCTATGGAACACTTTTGTGTTTCATCCTTATAATATATAGCTGAGAACCATTTCTTTGATACCAAACATAATTTTGTATCCATACCCAACAAACATCAATACTGAATAACTGTTAGTTCAAACAAATTTGGAGAAGTTGTTCAGCTTTTTATTTGAGAATGCTGAATAAATTTTTCACATTTATTTGAGCAAGCGGTCATTCAACGCTGATGTTTGTTGGGTATTCTATACGTTTGCTACTAAGGTCTGTATCTGCAAAAATCCGGACACCTCAAAACATGAATAAAATATAAATTTCGCATTATTTTTCCGACGGAATTGTTTATTTCAGATTCATGGGATGTGTTTTAACAATTCGTAAAGACAAAACATAGTTATTCGGTATTTGCATAAAATTTTCGAACTTTGCTCTTAACTCCGTCCATTAGGGTTTGTACAGACTCTTCAGAAATCGTAGAAGCCATCTTTGTCTAAATATGCTGGAAGTGTTTGATGTCTTTGATTCCTTGCTTCTTTCCAGAAAGCTTCCGCTTCATCAGAGCCCAATATCTCTCGATTGGTTGCAGCTCTGGGCAATTTGGCGGGTTTGAGGTTTTTGGTACAATGTTCACTTGATTTGCTTGGTACCACTCCATCACAGTTTTAGCATAGTGGCATGATGCCAAATCGGGCCAGAACAAAGGTTTTTCTTTGTGACTTTTGATGAAGGATAGCAATCGCTTCTGCAGACACTCTTTCTGATAGATCTCCTTGTTGATTGTGCCTGTAGTGACGAAAGATTTACTCTTTTTGCCATACGTGCAAATTGCTTGCCACACATGGTATTTTTTGGGAAATTTCGATGCCTTCTTCGTTCTGAAATGCTCAGCTGTAGCATTTCTGGCCATAGCAGAGTAAAAAACCAGCCCTGGAAGCTGCTTGAAATCCTCCAGGACATAAGTTTCATCGTCCATAACAACGCATGAAAACTTCGAAATATTCGCAGTACAAACGTCAGCCTGTGATTTTGCTGCCAAGTTCTGTTTGTCGTTGCGATTTGGAACTGTTTTTACTTTATACGACTTAAGTCCCAAACGTTGTTTTGATTTTTGGACAAAACCAGGCGACATCCCTATTTTACGAGCCACTGTTCGAATGGAGAGATTTGGGTTTTTCGTTAATATCCTTTTCACCTTTCGGTCCATGACAGGATCAGCGCGTCCAATGTTCTTGTCCCTTCTCGGTTTCCGCTCATCCGTCAAACGTTCCGAAAATGATTTAAGCACATCGTGAACAGTGGATTTAGGCAAATCCAATGTTTTTGCAAGGTCCTGTATTGACAAGTCAGGATTTGCCGTACGCCCGTACAAAATTCGCTCGCGCACTTGTTTTTTTTTCGTCGCCATCTTGAATACTAAACATGAAATGTAAACATCAATCATAGTCTTTTTCATCAACTCTGCTATACCACAGTGAAATTTGCCATTCCTACGTGCAATATTTCAAAAGTTACAATGATTTGAAGGTGTTCGGATTAATGTGGATACAGACCTTGTGTGGTCAGCACCGCGTGTGTTATCGCACAACAATGTTTTTTTCACGAGGAGGGAGAGTATTTTGTGGTTGACACAACATAATCGTGTTGTTGGGCCACACCCCCGCGCAGAAAAAGTAATTATTTTTACAAGCGCGGAAATATTTCCCCGTTTTTTATTTCCCCCCCAAGAGGGGGAAAAAACCAAATTGGTTTGAATTTTCCCGCCCCCCCCAAATTTTTCGAATTTTCCACACAAGGCTAGATTCAGGCGTTATCTGGCTTAACATTACATGAAATATCTTATTATTTTATGCCAAATCTAGCATTCCGTTATGTGCATTAGATAACACAGAAAATTCAATGTTTCTTTTTATCGGTGCGGTAGAAGTGACTTCGATGTTCCCATCCCACAACCTTTTCAAGCTATATAGTTTGTCAACTTTGGTTAAAAAATGACTCGTGCACCAAGATTGAGGTATGCTTTTAATACATAGTTTAATGAAATTTCTCTAAGTAAGGCGTGTATCAGAAAGTACTTTGTACATGTGATACGTAAAACTAGTGCATATTTTTTTAGCGTGTATTTGTACATCAATTTGTTCACCTGTCAAAATACTATTTTGGTTCGTTTCTTATCATTATCACAGTTTTTGCAAAGGGTCGCGGATAAAATTTAGAATACGAAAAAAAATTCTGTTCATGTGGTGTACTGAAAAGGATGCATCGTACAACCAGGTTGCCAAAAAGGTCAAAAAGCATCCAGCATGTTTAAAACGAGTGATTAAAAACCCTGCAGGGTCTGCCGAGAGCTGGACAAAAACCCGGTTTCAGCTATCCTGAATTGGACTAAAAAGTCGTCGAGTATATTCAGGAGAACAAATCACATCGTGATTTGGCCATACAATACAGGACCAACATCGGGATGATCCAGCGGACTAAGGAAAAACATTATTTGAAGACATGCAGCAAGTGCTGTTAATAGTCATTTCGACCAAATGCGCTAAATTTGCCAACAACTCGTTCCAGAAGCTGATTTTTACAATAGCAAATATTGAAGTATTGGGGTTTTTTATTTTATTAAATTTGGGCAAAGTATATTGTTCCTAATATAAAACCTAAGACGTGAAAGCGTAATACCTCAATATTCAAATAATATTCATAATTGAATATAACACTTTCTATATACCAGTTAGGGCAATGCACTGTAAGAAAAGGTTGTAGAATTTGTCAAGAACTCCCATTTGACCATACACCCTATTCAAAAAATTAGCCTTTAAACCAAGTTATCGTAAATTTAGCCAATTGCACGAAATGACTGTTTATAGCACTGCATACAGCATGCCACAAGCTCCATAGCAATCTTTGGAGCAGAAGTGTCGTGCCAAAATGAGGCTCCAAAAGCAATCCCACAATTTTTTTTTTCATAGACGACGAAACGTACTGCTGGATACGCCATCAGTTGGAAAGAGTGTCAAAATTGCAGATAGGGCTGTTGCAACGCAAAAATTCGGTGAGATGATGCTCATTTGGCAAGCAGTTCGCACATGCGGCTAGCGATATTACATTTTCTACGGTGGTTTTCTGATAACAAGGTTAATTTTGTTGAAAAAGATATCGTATTAATGCCTTTTCCTCCTTGTTTCAACATACGATCCTGAAGAACGTGTATATTACAATAATTCCACAGGCCATAAAATTCAAAATGAATGCAGTAAAGGGTGTCCACAGTTAAATTGCATCACTTTCAATAAGCTGTAACATTTCCCCCTTTGGGTTGATTATATCGAAATTCTGGGTGAAATGACCTCAGCGTGTATTGTTTACACTGCGTGAGTTTCATTGTGAAATGTGTCGAAGTTCCGAAAATGGATTCGAAGGAACAGCAAGTGTGCGAGAACATTTGGAAACGCACCTCGACAACCCACTTCTTTCGCACCGAGCCATCGGAAAGATGTTGAAAATTCACCAGCCTACAGTGTCTCGTGTCATAAAACGTTTCGAGGAACGTTAAACTGTTTAAGTTCGATGTTCCAGAGTCTCTCAGGAAACAGCAAGTGTCAAAGTTTCCCAAGAAATTCATGATTTCGCAGGGGATTTTTTCGTGTGGTAAACGGAGCAAGCCTTTCGTGACAACTTCAACAGTAAATGGTCAAGTATACATGAATGAATGCCTGAAAAAACGACTGCTTCCGTTTCTTACAAACACACAACGTTCTTACAAGTGTTTGGTCGGACCTAGCCTCTTGTCACTACTCCAAGGATGTCCTGGAGTGGTACAAGACGAATGGTGTCAATTTCGTGCCCAAGGATGTTAATCCCCCAAACTCTCCAGAGTTGCGGCCAATTGAAAAATATTGGGCTATGATGAAGCACGAACTTCGTAAGCTTCGTCGGTTCAAGCGTTGTACAAAATCTTATGCGTGGTATTAAAAAAAAAAGTTCGGACTTTTGGATATGGTAAAAAAATACAGTGAAATTAAAAGACTTAAACCAAGATTATACATTTTATTTTATTTCTTAAATATTTCATGACAATCGTTTGAGAGACTTGTTTCTGAGGACGAGTTAAAGTGATGCAATTTTACTGTGCACACCCTTTATTGCACTGACGCCTTAGTTAAAGCGATCTCCGAAGGCAAGAGACAGAAAAGTTCCGAAAAGCAGCAAAACGTAGTAAGTTTCCTATGACCATCCTATTTACCGTTATATTCGATCTCCCTAAAACAATGAACCTGAAATTTTGCCGATTTTGGAAGCAAATGAAGAAGCACGCTTCAAAACATGGTCAATAATAATGGCCAAGGTAGGACTTCCAATAAGCGCATCGTTTCTGATGAATACAGTAAAAAACTACGCAAATGTTATCCGTGCATCACAAAATCTACCCACTTCGTTTCCTAGAGTACAAACGTTTAACAACTTCAAAAAGTGAGCTGCATTGTGTAAAGCCTGAGTTTATTATCTGGACGCAAAAAAAAATCAAATTTATCTTGGAACTGTGTTGATGTATTAAAACTGTTGAGTACTTAAAATGAAGGTCATTTATTATTAAGCAAAACTAGCAAATACATTATTCAGATATGGTATTGATGAAATCTCGAACATATCTTCGAATACCACTCAAGATTTTTTGACACTATTCGCAAACCTGATCGGCCATATTGTTCCAACATCACTACATCAATGTGGCATCCCAAGTCACCCTTTCCATGCTTCATCATTTTCCTTTTGACGATTTCACATATGCACTATGGTACGAATAGCCAAATTTCGCGACAAAAATCGATAACTCAAAAACCATTAACTTTAGACATATGATATCTTTTGAAGAATTAATCTTAAAAAAAGATCTATCTTTTGGTTTGGGTGGTGACTAGGGTGGTCCTTTTATGTTCATTATAAAAATTCTAACTTTTTATTCTTATGATTTAGAAGAGACATTGTTGCTCCTACAGAATTGTAGATAATTTAATTTCATGAAACTTTGCTGAAATAACCTAACTTCTATCTCATCTACGTTTTGTTTTACAACAGTTTTTCTAACTGTCCTTAGTGAGGGACTTTAAAAAACAGTTTTTTGCTCTTATTTTTAATTTCAATTTGAATTTGAAAACTTTGTACGACTTTTATGCATAAAAGGACGCACATTTTGAAGATACAAGATAGTTGCTAGTTATGGTATAAAAAAAACGTTATAGAGGATGAAGTGTAAAAAAATACGATTTTTCATGATATATTACTAACTTATTTGCAAATATTTGCAAACACGAATTACGTGAACTGAAGGTTAAAAATCCATCTACAAGACCTATGCAAAATCGTTTGTCCCCTTTTGTCCGCTTTAGGAGTAAAACTCATTTTAAAATTGGTAGTTTTGCATTTTTTCTGCAGAACTTTCGATCTGCAGCATCAACAATTATCATCAAAGTGCCTAACAATGTGAGATTTTTATGAAAATGTTTAAATTTTTATGTTAACCCATCTCCATTTATTTATTAACATTTATATCACAGACAAACAGAAATAACACATTGAATATTTTGCACTACAAATCATCGTCACTAACACACCTGCGCCATCTGTTGAACACACTGTGATGGGTGATAAAGCTGAACAGATGGGGGTAGTGTGCCAACGTTAAATATAAGCGAATCCACTATGTGCGCCATCTGTGACGATACTTCCAACGAAGAAACATTTGAATTTGAACGTTTAAGGTGGAAAAGGTGAAAAATTAAATCTAAACATTTCAATTCAATTCCATCATAATTATGCAATTGCATAATTATGCAATTGCAACTCCTCCATATGAAATTTTAGGGTTAATGTTTGAAAAAAAAACTTATTCAATCAACCAAGTTTAATTTAAACATAAAATATTTGTTTAGAAATTCGTAATCAATGCTACGGCAGTTGTAACATTATAAGATATTCAAATCTTTGGCATACATTGAAACCATTGAAATGGAAACTAAGATGCAATGAGGGGTCCAAGTGAATTCATTTTTTCCAGAAAGAGAACCTGAAAGTGGTACATGCATTTAAATTAATTTATTCTTTCGAAAGATCTTCGAGATTTAAAAATACTACTTCTTCCAATATTGAAGAAATCGAGCTTTTAGTGCTCTGACTTGATTCAGAGTTTTCATTATCGCTATTTGAAAAATGATTGCAAGAATAATTTTTTTTTAGAGACCACGAACAATTATGCGAACACAACACACTTAGATTATGTCATACAAAATTAGGTCTTTTTAGATGTACCCAAACGAAGCGGCTAAAAAAGACTTAACTTTAAGTCCTCCTCAAAATTTACATGACCCAACAACTGAACACTTAATTTAGCAAGCTTTGATGTAAATTTCAATCATAATATTTATTTTGATAAATTATTAATAGTCGTGGACAATAGCATTAGGGTGGATTGCACAACATCAGGTTATACAATTTTGATTTGGATTTCAAACACTACTCCCCAGGGCCTCAATCGCACTCAAGAGCATGTTAATTTGTAGCTACAAGTGAGAGATGTTTGCAAAGGTATTTAAAAAAAAAATGATCGGAATCAGATGGGAATGGAAGATGCCAAGAAAGCCAGGATTAAGCAGCGCTAACTTCGGAAAATGACAAGAGAAGAACAAAAGCGCCCATTGAAAGAGCAACAAAATATTAGAAAAAGAGAGAAGAAGAAACTCGTCAAAAGAATACTGTAAAGAGGAAGCTTCGGATTCCGGATTTCACTTTGTTGTCCTAAAATATGTTACAAATTGTTCCATAATTTTGACTTCTTTTCAAAGAGTTCCATAATACTGTTTTGGAGAGCAAATTTCCAACAACGATTACAAGATTTTTTCAAACCCATTTTATCAACTTGAAATAATTTAACCCTTGAAATGGATATAAAGGAGCTACAAACGATTTTCTTAAACGTTGACCACTAGAGTACTACTGCTATTTAAGCTTCAAAGGTTATCACATTTTATTTCTTACGGTTTGAATTGAATGATTTTTTTTTTTTCAAATTATTATGGCTGCGTCCTTTTGTTGACACATTTCAGTACGTCATAGCATAAAAAAACTTAGTTTCTGGTTGGCTATCAAAATGCGTGGTCTTACTCCGGGGCAGAGAAAAAATATCTTGCACCAGTGGTACGAACTGCAGTTAGAAAATATGGAGAACCATGTACGTTTGAAGATGCACCGAGGAGTGGTCGGAAATTCGCTCCTGTGAATCCTGCTTTTGACAAGAAGATCAGGGATGCCTATAATCAGGACCCATCGGGTTCCGTTCAAGGTGTGGCGAAAAAAATAGGGACATTGACGTCCAACGTGATGCGTGCAAAAGAGCCACTTGGACTCAAGACATACCCGAAGCAGAAGAAACCCAAAAAGAACTCAAATCAGACCGCGTCTGTGAAACCAAGATGGATATCCCCAACACGGGAAAGGCCATTTTCACCGAAAAATTTGGCAAGAAGTGCATGGTGTGGCAGGCAATATGTAAATGCGGAAAAATATCTTGCCCGTACGTAACATCGGTGACAATGAACAGTATACCACCCACCCCCCCCCCCCCCCCCCCGAATCGTTTATTGCCGATGATCAAGCAGCATGATAGTCCAGTCATAATATCATAATGTCATTACGCCAAGGGCACACTAGGGTGGTACAAACACCGACAAACCGACATGAAAGACAATTGAAAATGTCTTAATATTCCTGTTCAAATCAAATTACTGACATCTGTCTTCGTGTTCCCTGAGAACGTTTATTGAAGACACGAACTCGCTTGGGAACTTGGTAAGAAGGTTTATGTCTGAGCAATTATGGATTTTATCTAAAGGGCGATACGGTCAAAATTTGGTCAATATCAACTTGACGTATTTCTTTCAATTTTGCATTTAAAAAACCTGAACACCCCTCATTTTGAAGGTGTGTGTGTGTAGAATGTTGCTCTTATTTTGATTTTGGAATTCACTCTTCAGTTGTCAAAATGCCGTCCAAGCAAGAAGAGCAGCGTATCAAAATTTTGCTCGCGCATCGCGAAAATCCGAGCTACTCGCACGCAAAGTTGGCAAAATCGCTAAAAGTTGCCAAATCAACCGTTACAAATGTAATTAAAGTGTTTGGGGAACGTTTGTCGACAGCCAGGAAGTCTGGATCGGGGGGAAATCGAAAACCGGAAGCCGCTGAGACGACAAAGAGAGTTGCCGGTAGTTTCAAGCGAAACCCTAACCTATCTCTCCGAGATGCCGCAAATAAGCTGGGTGTATCGTCTACAACCGTGCATCGAGCCAAAAAACGAGCCGGACTATCGACTTACAAGAAGGTAGTGACTCCAAATCGCGATGATAAACAAAATACGACGGCCAAAGCGCGATCCCGGAGGCTGTACACGACGATGCTGACGAAGTTAGACTGCGTGGTAATGGACGACGAAACCTACGTCAAAGCCAACTACAAGCAGCTTCCGGGACAGGAGTTTTATACGGCAAAAGGAAGGGGAAAGGTAGCAGATATTTTCAAGCACACGAAACTGTCAAAGTTCGCAAAGAAATATCTGGTTTGGCAAGCCATCTGTACCTGTGGCTTGAAAAGCAGCATTTTCATAGCTTCCGGGACTGTCAACCAAGAAATTTACGTGAAAGAGTGTTTGAATAAACGTCTGCTGCCTTTCCTGAAGAAACACGGTTGTTCCGTACTGTTTTGGCCGGATTTGGCATCTTGCCATTACGGTAAAAAGGCCATGGAGTGGTACGCCGCCAACAACGTGCAGGTGGTTCCCAAGGACAAGAACCCTCCCAACACGCCAGAGCTCCGCCCAATTGAGAAATACTGGGCTATTGTCAAGCGGAACCTAAAGAAGACCAAAAAAACTGCTAAGGACGAGCAGCAGTTCAAGGCAAACTGGCTTTCTGCGGCGAAGAAGGTGGACAAGGTGGCTGTACAAAATCTGATGGCAGGGGTCAAGCGTAAGGCCCGGCAATTTGGATTTGGAAAAGCGGAAGCCTAATTGAATATTTTTCCTGAATTTTATACTAATTGAACTTGAAAAAGAAATTTAATTTGATTTTTTAAATAAACGATTTCACCGATTTACACGCGTTTTCCCTTGACCAAATTTTGACCGTATCACCCTTTAGATAAAATGATTCTATAGGTTTTGACAGATGGTATCACTGCACATTTGGATCGGTCGTTACTGATACTTGATCAAAGGTGAAGATTGAGTTTCATGTCGGTTTGTCGGTGGTGCACAAGCCAAATTGTTGGCATCGTTTCGAAAGACATGAATCCTCCAAATTGCCCTGAGGCACGGTAAATCGAGTCATTCTGGGCTTTTACCGAAGCAAAGCTAAGGAAATTCGTAAAACCAGCTGAGGACCTCAAAAAATGTAGAAAGGATTGGACAAAAGTGGTGAAAATTGTGAAAAGTGCAACTGTTTATAGGTCATGTTCGACGAAAAGTGAGATGTCTCGGTAATGATTGAAGATTTTGATTGAAGAAGAGCAAAATTTTATGTAAAACACCAGTGCTGATGTAATTTGTCAAATAAAACAATTGAAATCTGAAAAAAACGCTACATCTTTAATATTTTGAGGCTGACTCAAAATAAATTGGTACGCACAAAAAACTGTAATTCATGATTCAATAAGCATGAAAAGTCGATTAATGGTTACTTTACAGTACTCTTATTAAAACTTCAAAGTTACAGCATCAGATGGTTACATTTCTCCAGTTCGAACGAAATCTCAAACCTTCCGCCCGCACAGTTGAAACGGACACGGAATCAGCGCATTACTTCCATTTTGCCCGCATTGTGGATGTCCTTGACTGCCCCTCCCAGCCTTGGTAAAAACACCAAACCGTTCTGCACGAGAGCCGAACTTGACTGCAAACACACCACCATGTGGCTATAATTTACCACTTCAGTTTCGTGCTTATAGATGAACCCGCAACGCAATGGACGCGACGCGAGTGTACACGCTCGTGTTTTGCTTTAGACACCGTTTCTTGATTTTTGGGAAAACACCCGAGCCGAGTGGTTACGATCACAAGAAAGCTCTCAACATACACCCAGTATGACACTGGTTACCACGGATAGAGCATTGCTCGTCGGATGATTCTAAAAATTTGATAATTTGACTTATAGGTTTGTTTTCTTGGCTGTTGGGTGACGGGCGCATAAGTTGGTTGAGTTTAACAAGCACGGCATGGGTAGAAATAAAATAAATTAACCACGCGTGTATTCCGCAATCGGACACAATCGGAAACACTCGGCTGTGGTGTTTGCCGAAACATCATACACGATGTCCGAAGCCAAAACACGAGCACTGGCATTGGTGTTGTACCCACCGCGTTGCGTGTAAGTCTGGAAGCACGAAGTCAAAGTGGTGAATTTAATACACGCGCTAGCGTGGTAAAAAATAGCTCGGCGTGCAGTGTAGTGTTTGGACATGGCTGGCCCCCTCCACTGCGCTCCTGGCACTATGAAACTCCCCATTTTTTTTCGGTTTGTCCAAAACCCCCGAAAAACCGAAAAATTCAAAAAACGAAAAAAAAATAGATTTTTGGGAGCACACCCCCCCCCCCCCCCCCCGCCGACCCCCCCTTTCGGCGCCACACAGCAAAAACCCCTTTCTCCCCCATTCCGCGAAAGAAACCCGGGAAGGCCGCCGCCGGGGAGGGAACAAATTTTTCCGTTTTCCGCCCCCCCCCCCCAACCCCCTCCCAAATGTTGGCCTTCCTCCCCGCCTTCCCCTGGTTCTTTTTTTTAAAAAAACCCCCCATTCCTTTCCACCCCCAGGGTTTCCTTGTAGGTTTTGAGCACTCGACAAACTGTTGTTTTTTTTTCTTCAGCACTTTAGCCAGCCAGAAACAGACCACTCCGGATTTTCCAGGTGATTGTGCACAATATTTTTTTCTTTCGAGTTCCATCTGACGTTATTTCTGAACGCGATCGACTACTTTGATCAAACTTGCACCAGTTCTTCTCTAAAAAAGTGTGAACAAGCCACTGTCAAAATTTTTCAATTACCAACTCTAGAGGCGTGCTAGCGGCGCGTTAGGGGCGTAACAATTTACTTTTAGACAACCTTTACCAGGAAACAGGGTGTATAACTTTTTTGATATCTCTTAAAGAAATCAAAACAGAAAAAATCAGGCAAAAATGTTACATAAAAAATTAGGGCTAACGCTAGATGGTCATTGACCTGCAGCGTTATTTTTAAAACTGAATTTAAACAGACATATAACCAAACCTCACCAAACCTTTGATTTTGAAGATGAGACCCTTCGGTATTGATCCGGTCGACAGTAGCAGGACGATCAGATGAACTCGTTGCAAGAGTCAATAAATGTCTTGGGAAAGGCTGGTGTCTGCAAATTTCCTGCCCACACTGTGACGATGTCTACATTGGTCAAAGCAAGATAAATTTGGAAACATGATTTAAGGAACTCATTGCTGAGGTTCACAAAGCAAAAAAGGGGATGGATAAGGTACATTATAACGGTTTTAGGTCTTAAGTTGCAGAACATATATTCTTGAAAGGGCACGACTTGACAAGAGATAACATTGGTATTCTATAAAACGTATCATGGCCATGGAATCATGACGCAGCTGCAAGCTTAGACATTTTCAAACATAACTCGTCCATCTTGCAAAACAGGATTCAAGGAAAATGATATTCAATGCTTGTCATCACGCTACCTAGAAAAACTCAACGTGACAGCTTATCATCTGTTGAAATTTCAGGTCTAGGTTTGCATCAAAACATTGGAGAGAAGATTATTCTTATGATTTCTTTTAAGTGTTCAACTTGTAGGCTGAATTTGTGAAGAAAACATGTGTTTAATCATCACTTATACGATGTAGGTCGTCTCCCGAGTTGTTGATTTCTCGAGCGCAAAGAGTTGGATGGGCTCATACTATGTTCAGAACACGGAGTATGCTCCCTTGATGACGTTTATCTTGTCGGTAATTATTGAAGTACCCTTGTATCAGCTCCGAACTTCTGAGTTCGATCACCTTGAAATGTAGATGGTGGAATATTCATTGCCAGCTTCCTTGTTAAAGGTAGTCTGAACAATCAAATTGAAAATGAAAATACATAATTATATTGTAACAACAATATTCAGGAACATCATTTTACGGCGTTTTACATGGCAAACATGGAAATACGACATAATTTATTTTTTCAAATCTTAACTTCGTCAGCACAGAATGTCACACAGCTGATTATGAGACCCCAGTTTTTTGGAATTCTAACACATTGCAATTCGACTAAACATCATTTGAATGCCATGTGACCTAATTTCATAAGACTCCTTGAAAAAGCAAGATCAGGAAAAAATGCGTAGTTTTTCTAATTGTTGATCGGATGCTCATTAATAAGTGAAATCAGTTTTACTAATTTCTCAAATCAAGACACTTTACATTGAGATAACTTTAATTTTCCGTTAATTTCCTAGTTAGCGTGAGGATGGACAATACAAACAACAGGAAAGCATTGATGCGGCAAATATACTTACACTCAGGAAATTATCCGTACGATTTTCATACGATCGGAACTATGAACCACAAAGCAAGGGTCCAAGACTCATTCCATACGAAATCGTATGAAATGATTATTGTTGCATTTGTCGAGAAAAACATGCCTCTTATACACTTTCAATTGACATCACTTATCAAGCGTCTTTAGTCTCATGGGATTGTGGCTTGTCTCTGGATCCCGAGGTTAATGGTTCGAATCTTGAATGCATTTTTTTTTCTGTGAGGAAAATTTTCATACGATCGTCCTATGAACTTCATTCCATTAGAGAATCGTATGAAATTTGCAATAATATCTTCTGGTAAATTTCCATACGATATTCCTATGAATTACTCCCTTCAAAATTAACTTCTCAATTTATTTGAACAGTCGATCAATCGATTGACCCAAAGCTCGTTCATGCATCTTTATTTAAGGAAAACGGTAGGTTATTCCATAAGCTTTAAACGATTCTGTAGCAGGCGACTTGCTGGCTCTCAGATTAGCGTTCTTAATGCACTTCCATAGAAGGTAATTGATAGCATTCTGCAGCCTACACCAATGCAAGAATTTGAGTCTTGTGTGGCACAATGATATTATATGCCCAGGGAAGTCGAGAAAATCTTCAACCCGAAAGATTCCCTCGTCCGGGCCGGGAATCTAGCCCACCGTCTCCGGCTCGGTAATACCTTGACTTACCCGACTAGTCTATATGTGGCCCCTGGTTTTAGCCATGGGACCCGATTTAATGGCTGCCCTGCATTTAATGTAGCTGATTTTTGGTATGTTGTTAGGGTGTATGATAAGCTTGATACATAACGGAATCCAACTAGAGTAAACGCTTCAATAGTTGGGGTACGTTAGAAGCGTAAGTATGCCTCCCTACGCAACTAGTGTTCCACTAACGTTGCTAACGTACCATAAGTTTCGGAGTGTTTACCCTGCATAGGGTGGAAATGTGTTATTTGTTGGCGTAATTTTACTTTGATTACCGGTGAAATTTCGAGTTCTACTCACTTTTTGTTTCCTATAACCTCCAGAATGGCCTCTCGTAGGTTCTCGGTCGTAAGGTGTTCCATCCAGATTGTCTTTCCTATGCCACGTTCGACCACTTTGTCTCCATTGCCAAATTGGTCGAAGTTGAACGGAATAACCACCATCGGCACTTGCCGATCGACTGCTTCCTCCATTGACTGCTGTCCACCTTGGGTCACGAACAGTTTCACGTTCGGATGGGCTAAAGTTCAAGAGAAAACAACAAAGTGTTCAATTTAGTCATTTCGATTTCAGAGCCTGGGTGGAAGTTCATTCGTGATAGCAGACGGCATCCTAATTTTAATCGTGGGACAGCATGTAGAATTCGGCACATGCTGTGAACGCTTACGAGAAACATCATAAATCATTCTGTCATTGAGATAAATTGGGTGACGCACGGAATGAGAAAAGCAATTAAAGTTTGAAAGCGTTGGCGTTTTTTCACTTTTGATTTCATTGTTGTTGTTTTTTTTTTTTTTGCGAAGACTATCTCGATGTCATTGATCAACATTTTTTCTCAAGTTATTAATCTACAAAAACTTTTGGAAAAAAAAACTGACCTGCAGCAAACATTTCTCATTGACATGACGATTGACAATCAAAACCATGACCATGACAACGCTGGCTATTTTGAGACAAATGCTTGTCGTCAGAAACGCAACAGCAGCAGCGACGACCCATGGAAAGCCGCTCAACATTTACGGTTCGGTAGGCTGCGCAGCAAAAGAAAACTTAGGAACTAATAACAAACTCTTTGAAAAACATTTTGATGTTTTAATCGAATTCACTTCATAAGGTCAATCTGCATTTAATTTCACTGTGGTTGAATCGATTGAATAGATCAAAGGCTCTTCAATTCACAAATTGTTTTCTCGAGCAAATCAATCGAAGCGATGTCATAAATACTGCTGTTAGATAGTTATAATCATGAAATAAGATACATCCTGTTCTAAGATCATTTCATTACAGAGCCGGAAACCGGAAGCTTACTGTTCCACATCCAAAATCAAATCAAACACCTCGAGAAAACAGGCGGATGGCGATTGGTCAGTGAAAAATGCTGACTTATATATTTTTGGCGTTCAAAGTAGCGTTCGCAGTGACCATGTGCCATTGGCCAATATTGGTTGCCTGCCGCACGTCAGCTAACGACGTTAATCATGCTCTGTTGGGTTTGTCCCTGTGATTAGAGTACCAGGGTAACTTGCGAACTATTATAACAAAAAGCTCACGTAACACGAAAAAAATGTTGAGTAAATCAGTTTATCCTAAAATGAATGAGATTTGTTTTGATTTAATTTAAACCCAGATTGAGTATGATTGAATCACAGATTACATTTGATCACGAAAAAGCTTTATTGTTTGTTGTGTTTTGATTTTCTAAAAAGCTTTATTATTTGTTTCAAAACTTTAAATAAAAAATTACTATATTTTATTATTTACATCATATGAGCACTGCGACAAAAATGATCAAAGCATAAAATATAAAAATGATCAAATAACAATTAAAATGGTATGCAAAACTGAGAAATGTTATGTTTATTATTTTTCAAGACTAAGTTATTTTTTTCAGAAGTTTTATTGCTTGTTCTCAACTCAGTTTTTCGAATGAACTTCTTCTGTTATTTATTGGCAGCTCTCAATGCCAGTACCAAACCAGATAGAGAATGCAACTCAGCCAACTCCAGCATGGAGTTGCCTTTAAGCTGCCCTTTATTGTGGCTGATCGAAGGGAGAACCCCGTCCTCATTCCTCAAAGTTAATTTCACCGCAAAAATCATTGACTATAGTTTAAACAGCTCAGGAAAAATTTCTGTAGAGATGACGAACAAATATCCCGACCAGAACGAAACAACAAAATTATTTCAAGTGTTGTTATTCAGTTACGCTGTTTTTATAATAAAGATTGAGAGCGGTTATTAAAAAAACAAAATAAAACAAAAAAAAACAAAAAAATAAAAAAAAAAAAAAAACAAAAAAATAAAAACAACAAGGCCCGGGCGGGGAGCGGGTTTTTTTTAATAATTGTTTTTTTTTTCTTACTCAAAAAAAAATCACTTTTTCCATTAAAAAGTCACTATTTACATTCAAAAAACAATAAAACACTATTTTTTTCTAAAAAAGGTCACCAAGGTCACTTTTTTTTCCCCCCCCATTTTAAAAAGTTTTAAAAAAATCACTTGCACCTAAAGACTGTATTCGATGAAATTTGGACACACGCAATTGTTCGTAACTTTTTAGCGTGTGGGTAAAAATTATTGAAATTTTAACTGAATTTCATTTCATTGTGTTGTGTCATTTGGGTACTGAGTTTCGTGAAAATCGGTCAAGTGATTTCAGTGATGGCTTCGAATGAAGAAATAGTGCGCCAACAAATTTTGGGCACTCACTTCGAAAACCCAAACGCTTCTCATCGATGGATCGGAAAACAACTCGGAATCGCACATTCAACCGTATCCCATGTAATCAAAACGTTCAAGGACCGTAAGACAACCATGCGGAAAATGGCAGTGGCAAAAAACGTGGCACATCAAATCCGGAGAAGGCCAGGATGGTATTGAACCAATTTAAGCGTTATCCCAACATATCGATCAGGGATGTTGCGAAAAAGGCGAAAGTTTCAGTTTGTTTTGTGCAGAAAACAATGAAACGTTCTGGATTACATGTGTACAAGGTCCAGAAGGCACCGAACTGGAGCGATAAACAGAACTCGGTGGCCAAAACTCGTGCAAGAAAACTGTACAGGGAGTGGCTCACAAAACCGTTCTGCGTTGTGATGGACGATGAGACCTACATTAAAGCCGACACCAAACAAATGCCAGGACAGGAACACTACGTCGTCACCTCTAAGTTGGCCTTTCCGGAGAGTGTACGGAAGAAGAAACTGTCGAAATTCGCCAAAAAATTCCTTGTCTGGCAAGCGATCTGCGGATGTGGCAAAATGAGTCAGCCCTTCATCACCTCTGGGACCGTCAACGGACAAATCTACAAGGACGAATGCCTCCAAAAACGACTTCTGCCCTTCTTGAGATCTCACGATGGCCCGACACTGTTTTGGCCGGATTTGGCATCTTGCCACTATGCCCGGCCCATCTTAGACTGGTACAAAGTTTGTAGTTTTTGTATTAAAAGACGTCAACCCTCCAAACACTCCGGAACTTCGCCCAATTGAAAATTTTTGGGCAATCATGAAGGCAAAGCTCGTTAAAACTCCAAAACTGATAGAAACTGAACTTGAACTAAAGAAAGTGTGGTTAAAAGTAAGTAAGCAAGTCGGTCCTATCATTGCCCAAAATTTGATGAAAGGGGTCAAGGCAAAAGTACGGGCATTTGGGTTGGGAGAAAAGGTTCAATAAACCAATGATGTTAAAACTTAACCATTTAGTAGTTTTTTATTCCTCGAAAGTTTGAAAAGAATCGGGCTCAAGGAAAATTTTTGGTGACCTATTTTGTGTGTCCAAATTTCATCGAATACAGTCTTTATAAAAAAAAAAAAAAAAAAAAAAACAACACAACACAGAAGAACAAACAAAAAAAAACCCCCCCCGCCCCCGCGCCCCCCCCCCCCCCCACCAAACCAAAATAACAAAAACAGAGCGCCGGGCGCTCCCCTCACCCCACACGACGCCCCATAATACATAATCTTTTATATTTTATAAAATATTCAATATTTTATAAAAAATATATTATAAAAAAAAAAAACACCCCAACCCCCCCCACACAACGAAAGGGGGGGGAGAGAAAAAAAAAAAAAAAAATCAAGAAAAAAAAAAAAAAAAAAAAAAAAAAAAAACAAATTATATTTAAATTCCCTTTTTTTTAAAAAAATTTTTTTTAATTAGATTTTTTCAAAAGCGGACTGCTCTTTTGGTATCCAAAAAGTCGAGAAAAGTGGAAACGAATTGTAAATCAGATAAAGAGCTTATTTTTGTTACTTACTTAGTAATTCTGAATCCAGATTTTATTGTTCGTATCCCGACAGTCTAGCGAACTCAATTCAATCATAGATGAAATCGGGATACACTGCAATTCGACCAGTTTATAAAAACGTTATCATTTCAAAGTTCCACTAGAACTCATACACTAGAATTTTTATATTTTTTATAGGAAATTTCTGAGACAAATATTCTTAGTTTATGATACAGTTGATTTTAATAATTCAAAATTCATCGATTATTTGAGTCAATTCTGATTTTGCGTGACTGCTGTTAAACCAAATATGTTTTGGTTAAGTTGTAAAACTTGTTAAGCAAAATTTGATCTAAACAAATTGCATAAAGTTTAAAAGCTATTGATAAGCGTACTGATCTAGTTCTATGAAATTTTCTTAGGTTTCTCTAGAGTTAAGAACCACTCATACTTCTAATATACGCAGATCTGGAAAGGTTGGTGCGAACCATCGTCGGTCGAGTTTGTAAGCCCATGTGTGGCCTGCGAATACATCTCTTCTCATTTTCTACAATATTAAGAACTTGCTACCTGCCCCTTCAGGCTTAATTAATGCAAGCAAGTTATTGAATTCTGATGGATTTAGTGCTCAATAAAATAAAAATGATTGGAAAAAGTAGGAAATATTTTTTTGAGATTTGCTGGGTCTTCCAAACTGCCCAAGAGATCAGAATTTGAGATGTACAGTTGTAACAGTAGCTTTATCCGCTCTACAATGTTTTGACATGTATTCAAACATATTCAATGAATGTCCTGGAAGACCAACTGACATTATGAGATAATCTTGGGAAATTCTATGCCACACAAACTAACTTAACTTTGTATAGCCCATAAAGCTATTGTTACAAGTGTGAACCTAAAATTTTGAAAAACAGTTTGAATGAACTGAAACTAGCAAGGTTATCCTATTATTTCTTTGGACGTTTCAGAATATTCATTGAATATGTTTGAATATTTATCGTGGCTTTGTATAGCCTAAAAAGCTACGGTTACTACTGTATATCTTAAGTTCTGAACTCAAGATCAGTTTTTATGAACCTCAACATCCCAAGTTATCTGTTGACCTTCCAAAAGACTCACTCAATTTGGCGACATACATATTGTTACTTGGTTGACTCCAAAAAGCTGTCGATTTTAAGCAATAATTCAAAACTTTAAATCTTCAGCTGTAGATTTATGTTTTGAATTCCAGGAAAGTTTGAATAGCCTAGAAAATCCGAAGATTATCTCATAATGTCTGTTGTTCTTCAAAAATATTCAATGAAAATGTTTCAATACACATCGTAGCTTTTCGCAGCCCAGAAAGTTTGTGTTACAACTGAAGGACCTATGTTCTGATCTCAAGGATAGTTTGGATGACCTAGAATATGTCATATTGCTTTATAATGTTTTATGACTTTAAGAATATTAGTTGAATATGTTTTAATATCTATTGTAGCTTTGTGTTGCCTAAAATTTACTGTTACAACCGTAAATCCTAATTTCTGAAGGCCAAGACAGTTTGGATGACCTAGACCATCCCAAGATTTTGTTCTTATGTATTTAAACGATCGAAAATATTCACTGAATATACTTGAATTCGTGACGTAACTTTGTTTAGCTCAAAAAACTTCTGTTACAATTGTAGATCTTATGTTCTGAACTCAAGGACCGTTTGAATGACCTTGATTATCCCCGTTCATCTCATGATGTTGTTTTAACGTACGAAAATATTCACTGAATATGGTTTAATACGTAACGTAACTTTGTCAACCCCATAAAGCTATAGTTACTATTGTAGTTCTAAAGTTCTGAACTCAGTAACAGTTTTGATGACCTAGAACATCACAAAGTTATCAAATTACTACTGTTGACCCTCCAAAAGGTTCATTCAATACATATGTTTGAATGCATATCGTAGCCTTATATTCTGAGCTCAAGTACAATTGGAATGACCTAGAAAATCCCAAAAAGATACAAAAATATTAAACGTTTATCAACGAGAATTTAATAATACGTAAGCATATGTACATTGGTGATCGATTGGTGTAAAAAATTTAAAAATCTTTTGAGAAATGACAGAGACATTAACGCTCAAAACCTGACCACTTCTCATAACCGTCGCAATGTGATTTTTTTTTTAATTGTACCCCAGTATAGAAAATAAAGACGTATTTCTACGTCAAAAGTCTGGTTTGCCGTACTCGTCTATAAAATATTGCCAATGCCTCAACCCACCAGCCGTTACATCTAGAAAGCTCCATGTATGTTGTGAAAATCGCAGGTCAACTTTGATCTTCTTATTGACAAATGGAACTTGTTTAAATGCTAAGTACTGACCTTGAGTACAGAGTACAGAATTGAGGGGTATTGGAACCAGTTTTTTTGCTAAGAAAACGGCAGTAGGTGAGCCTAAATACCCTGAGGTTATTAAGGTAGTGAAAACAGCTTCACATGGCAACGGCTCTTAAAATGTATTGAGAAGCAAAATATGTCAGAAGTAATTCTAGCTCAGGCCGTGCTGGATGGCGTTTCAACCGTGCGTATAGACCCGTCTTCGCGAAAACGAGCTGCGGACCAAGTGCAAGAGGCCGTGGAGAAAAAAGAATCGCTTGATTATGTCGGTTCTTTACAAAAAAAAACGAAAAATGACACTGCGCCGCAGTATTATATATTTTTGCAAACGGGGGTGATCACTCAGTTAATTTTTACCGTACTTATACAACAAATGTATAAAAGATTACAAAAATTCAAAAATTTAGAAATCACTTTTTAGTCATTATTTGGTCGCTATTTTTATTATTTTAGTCACTAAAGTAACTATTATTTATCCATAAATCCGCTACCAGCCCTGATAACATAAACAGAACAAACTTTTTAACAGCTTTGTTACATAGCAAGATTATATCAGCTATTGTTAGAATAAATTTATTTCTTCACGCAGATTGTGCCTCCCAGGGTTTTATATCTTTATGTGTTATAAGAATTTTATACAATTATCCAGATGAAAACGTCTTTAACCAATTTATATAATAATCAGTTAGTCGTAACAAGGTGTGTCATAATTTTGATATTTTTAAGTTGATTTATGCCCTTCTGGTCGGGATGCCAAATTAATTTATTATGTTTCAATGTCTTGATTAGGTCCACTCAAAACACAGATCTTCAATGCACAACACAAAACGAGCAACATTTTCTCTGCTCATAAGCTTGCTTCCAAAAGATGTAGAAGTTTTTCAACTTTGGTTCAATTCAACTGAAGGAACATTCTTTAATGAGAATCAAGACTGAGCGTGAGCATTAGCATGCTTGATTGCCCAATGTTGATATTCCGTTATTGACTGATCAGATGTAGTTATACAGAGACCCAACAGATGAGGCTTGGGAACATGCATCCTCAATGTGTAAAAATTGATGATTTAAAATTAAATTAAATGTGTTGACATGAAACTCGCTATGTTGATGGTAATTTTTTTTTATAGAAAAGAAAAGGTTTGGACCCCGACAGTAATGATGCTACCACAGAACGGAAGTATATCTTGAACGACAAATAATGATGAATTTTGAGTACTTATAGTCACGACACCTTGCGGTTGATGTCACACATTTTACTCGGAAAACAATTTAATCTGCTTTAAGCTTAGACAACATGTTTAGACCTACTAGTAAGGTGTGGCTCATTTAGTATTGGAACAAACATTTTTGATTCTTACAACGACCCTAGTGGTCGAATATGTAAACTATGACATCTTATGTGTTCCCTTTAACAATAACAACATCATTTAACGCGGTGCAGTTCGAATTTGTTTCAGAGAAATACAAAATGGAAGAAGAAAGAAGTAAAATAATTGTGCGCAATCATTTGGAAAACCCTTCGTGGTCTGGGCCAAAACTTGCTAAGGTGTTGGGTTTTCCCCGAAATACCATGCGTGTTTTGAAAAAGTACAGAGAAACTTTGTCGACGGATCGCAAGCCTCAAAGCAAGCGTCGGGCGGGTACTGTCAACCGTCAACTGCGGAACAAAGTCATCAAGAACATTAAGGCCAACCCCAACATCTCAGACCGCGATTTGGCCAAAAAGTTTCGCGCTGCACGCAGTACCGTTCAACGGATTCGTCTCCGGGAAGGCTTCAAGTCATACCGTGCCTGTAGACAACCAAATAGGGATCAAAAGCAGAACAATGTGGCCAGAATCCTTGCCAGAAAACGGTATGATCAGGTGTTGACAAACTTCAATGGCTCATGAATGACGGAACCTATGTAAAGGCCGATTTTAAACAGCTACCGGGACAAACATTTTACTTGGCTACGGCTCGGGGAGATGTTCCTGCCAAATTCAAGTTTGTGTTTGCAGATAAATTTGCACGTAAATACATGATTTGGCAAAGCATCTGTAGCTGCGGTAGGAAGACCAAGGTTTTCATCACCGATAAGACATTTAATTCAGAGATGTACAGAACGGAATGTCTCCAAAAGCGAATATTGCCATTCATCAGATCCCACAATGAACCTGTCATGTTTTGGCCAGATCTTGCAAGCTGTCATTACAGTAAAACAGTGCTACAGTGGTATGAAACCAACGGGATTCAGTTCATACCGAAAGAACTCAACTCACCAAACTGTCCCCAGCTCAGAAAGATAGAGAGATTTTGGGCTATTATGAAGAGGAAGCTGAAGGTGAATGGCAGTGTCGTCAAAAGCACCAATGCATTGACAATCAAGTGGAAGAAGATTGCCAAAACGAGGGATGAGAATAATGTGCGCCGGTTGATGAAACGTATTCCGGGAAATGTCTGCAAATTAAACTTAAATGGTTTTTGGAAGACTCTAGATTTAGACTATAATACTTCTTTTAAATTAACGAACCCCTGTTATAAAAAAATAGCAATTGGATTTAACACGTATAGCCTGCCACGTTTGTAATAGTGACAACTTGCGGTGTTGAGTCAATCACGTGCATTTTCAGTCAGGTTGGCCTGATAATGTGTAATATTTAAATCGAATTTTTAATTTGAACGAATTTCTCAACATGCATTTGACTAAGGATCTGAGTATTTCCAAAACGTTATGAATTTTAATGCACAGGAAATATTTGTGCGATTGCATTTGAAAATAAAAACTGTATTCATAGACCGCTCAATGCGACTTTGTATGGGAATTTACTGTCACTTTATCTTTTTAGTTTCATTTAATAAACTTATTTTATTTTATATGAAAATTGTGATGAATCGTCTATGTGATCGCTAAAAATGATTTTGTACTCACAAAATAAATCTTATTTAACGGAATATAAAACCCGACATATAGTTCTTGATTGAAAACACAATTTTTGAAACCGTATGGATTTCAGCATTAACCTTAATTTTAAAATTGTAGCTCGGCAAACATACGTTGCATAGAAAAACTGTTTAACATCAAGTCGTAGTGAATAATTAACCTTATTGAAAAAAATTCTAACTCTGAGGAAAAGAATGTTTTTTTGTGCAAAAAAAATCATAGCGCTAAATATAAAGCAACTCAAACTTTTTTTTAATTCTCTTCATTAAATTGTGAAAAAACGTCAGTTGCGTAGTCCCTTAGCCCTGGCATGGATTACTTAGAACATTCGGAAAACTGCAATACCTTTTTTTAATTTGTTTGATCCTTTTAACGGAATCTCCTCATAAAATCTTTTAAGTGAGTTAAGTTATTTCTCTTTAATTACGTTATACTACTGTGTTCAAAAAATAAGGTGACTTTTGTTATATTTCAAAAAATCTTTATTTAATCATCAAAATCTATTTCGTCCCCTTCAAAGTAGTCCCCCTCTGATGCAATGCACTTATGCCAGCGTTGTTTCCAATCCGCGAAGCAGGCCATATAGTCGGCTTCCGGGATGCCCCTCAATGCGCGCATCGATTCTCGTTGAATCTCTTCAATCGATACAAAACGATGTCCTCGAAGTGGTCTTTTGAGTTTTGGGAATAGCCAGAAGTCACACGGAGCCAAATCAGGTGAATACGGTAGTTGTGGAGGGATATGAGTCGAATTTTTGGCAAAAAACTCATGAAGAACGAAAAAATATATAAAAAATTGAGCGATTTCGGCACCAAACGCGATTTGACTCTTCTGAGGCCGAATTGATCCTTAAAAATCGATTGAATCGATCCAATTGAGATGCCAAGCATATCGGCAAGGTCTTTAATTGTTAATCGACGATTTTCAAACACTAACTCTTTGATTTTCTTCACGTGTTTCTCATCAGTTGACGTCGATGGCCGTCCTGGCCGTTGCAAGTCTTCAACGCGTTCTTGACCGTCTTTGAAGTCATTGTACCACTTATAAACATTTTTTTTTTCGACATGGCTGACTCACCGAAGGCTTTCTGCACCATCCTCATTGTTTCAGCAGTAGATATATCGTTCCGCAAACAAAATTTAATGGCACTTCTTTGCTCAACAAATTCAGACATTCTAAAAATCGCCGAAAACACAATTAACTAATTATGGAGGGAATTTCACTAACAAGCCTATTAACGTAAAAAAAAAAAAAATGTTTGGACAATATCTCAAACGCGCAATTTTTAAATTAAAAACCTTATTTTTTGAACACAGTAGTAAGTGCTTATTATTTGAACTTTATGCGTGTTTCGTCTACTATTTGCAGTCTTTTCAAGTTCCTAAAAACACTGGTGTCTGAGTACTAAGTTATCTCCGTGATTGGAAATGTAAGTTTCACAGAAAACTTATGGAAAAACTGTCAAAGACACGCAAACGCAAACGCAATATATTATTGCGCAGGCCTTCAAAATGAATGTTATGTTCTCGAATATTAATACCAACTGTTTGGCAGAGGTAATGGTTTTGTTACAAACGGGTTTGAAATTCATGAATGTCAATTTGACTCTAACTTTCCTGATCAGCAACTGGTGCATTGAACTTGTGTAGCCTAAATGTTCTACAAATGTTCTATGTAACGTTTTAGGAAATTTTTCCGGCTAAAAAAGGTTGAAACATAAGTTTAAAAGCACAGACAAACATTCAAGCAAGAACAAAGTAAAGTAAAATATAAGATTGAAATGAAGATACATAAAAACACCAGCAGCTTTTGCTACTTTGCGAATCGCGGTTCTGTACAGCAAAAAATACAGACCTATTGACATTAATTCATCGTTCTCTATATTGCACACCAATTGTTTTCCCAACTGGTTATTGTCGTGACGCCATCTGCGTTTTTGTTATACCTTAAGTGTGTGATTTAGAGCCCTTGATGTTTGTTGTTATGACATTTCTCGAAGTAGTTTTTCGAGACTGAAGCACGGCAAAACAAGGAATAATGCGAGGAAAAACTTGTGCTATTTCGAATTGATTCAGCACAATTCCAACAATGCCTTTTTTTTTTGCTCGGAGATCCGTGAATTATAAAAGTATTAAGAATAATTCATTACAGAATTGTACTTCAAGGGGATTTGAAAACAGGCTGAATTGGTTGTAGTTTATTAGCTCGAATGTCCACGATAGCAACCGTATATTCGTGTTCTCCGAACATATTATTCCATCAGATTGTGGAAATCCATCGAAAAATTCAAAGGTGTAAGTAATGAAAGTATTTTTTTGATGAGATTATCACAGAATAAGATGGAAAAAATCCCAAAATGAAGTGTTGTTGTTTTTTCTTCAAGTAACCAGAGCATACTGTGATGATCATATGGCAGCAAATATACCACTTATACCAGTTAATTTGGCGTTTCTTCAACACGATAAAAATAGAATGAGTGGAAACAAATTAAATCGAGACACTTTTTACACAACACAATTTTTCACTTTTCGTGTCATTTAATCGTTCTAAGTTGCCCTTCCGTTCCGTGATGCTACTGAAGCCTCTCAAAAAGTATGAAGGTGGATATTTTCTGAGCCGACAATGTATTTTAAATAACGCTTAAGAGCCGATCCCTAATACGAATAAAAAATCTCAGAAAAATACCACAATTCCATGATCCCACATCCAATGTAATCAGTTTTATTATCTTTACGCTATAGAATGTTGAGGATATGTTTATTTTTTTGATGTTTGAATTTTCAAATGTTAACTGCCCCTTCCACGGAATGTTTACGGAATGACATACTTTTTCATAAGTAGTTAGATTGAAGAAAAATTACCAAGTAATCATATGAAAACATTCAGTGAAGTGCTTCGATGGAGGACTATAAAGAATTTGAGTTTTGAAAATCGGTTGCCGAGACTTAAGCCTGTCCACGTTGAATTCTTTCACTAATCTTTCAGAGTCGATTTTGAATTATTTCACGGATCACTGAAACGTTTCACTTATATGACAGATGAAACTCTCAACATTATTTCGTGGTTAAATATGATTACATTCTTGTTACATTCAATAAAATGGCGTCGCATCAAGTGGAAGTGCGCAAACGCGTTTTGTACGAACGGCAAAAAAAATCCAAATTTAACGGTACGCGATCTTGCAAAGAAACTAAAACTACCGAAAAGTACCGTGTTTTGTGTATGCAAATCATTTGACCTGCGCTTGACTAAGGATCGAAAGGTTGGAAGTGAAACTTGCTGCTCCAGGGACTTTTTCGGCATCTTTTGCTTCTTCTACGTTTTCAGGGTGTTCCGAGCTTTGATCCGTTGAATCACCCCGAAGCTGGTGCTGAATTGCTTGGCCAAATCCCGCGTCGACGCCGATGGGATTTTCCTTATATACTCAACCACTTTTAAGTCCCGGCCGGGCTTGGCTGGGAGGACCCGGTTTCCTGCCGAATCGGGACAAATCTTTCACGGAAATGGTCTCACCGACCTTTTCGATTACCTTTTTGACACTGGTGTGGTTCACTTTCACCCGTTTTGCAATTTGGTCTTACGTGCAATTTGGTCTTACGTCAATTTTCCGAGCACCAAATGTGTAGAATTTTCTTTCGCATGCCCAGATCAATTCGACTCATCTTTGAATGGATCTGCTGTACCGAAACCATTCGATAGCACAACTGGTGTTGATACGTAAACAAACGTGCCACAGCAAAACATACTGTTTGAATGTTGCTAACTATTTTTCGATATACGCTTTGCATTGTTTTCTTTCTTAATGAAAAACTGTTCGAAAAGCAACGCTAAAAAAAATACGAAAAGCAAGGCAAAAAAGAAGCTAAGAAATAACAACCGTCAGAATATTCACTGATATTAAAGGGTGAGTCGATTATTATTGCGACATCTTCAATCTTTCGTATCATTGTGAATACTTGACTGAAATCAACCAAGTTTTTTCCAGTTTTTTCTAAGATGGTATTGTTTGAAACCACGTGGCTGTCTAGTTTTCTGTAAGATTCCGGCTAAGATGGAGGAAAATTAGCGAACCGTATGGGGAAAATTTTTGTTCACCCATATTTATTTATTTATTTTTTTTTTATTTACTTAGCATAACGTCACAATACTATAACATAGCCTGATACACTATATTCTTCCATAATACCCGATTCGTGGCTGCTCCTCTCCAATCCCTTGGGCACCTTGTACCCCCTAGGTCTTGCTCCACCTGGTCTGACCATCTTGTTCGTTGCGCCCCACGTCGTCTTGTACCAACCGTATTCCCGTCGAACACCATGTTTGCAGGATAGTTGCCTGGCATTCTCGCAACATGTCCTGCAAAGCGTATCCTTCCAGCTTTTGCCACTTTATGAATACTGGGTTCGCCGGTGAGTTGTGCGAGCTCATGGTTCATCCTTCGCCTCCATAGTCCGTCCTCCTGTAGTCCACCAAAGATGGTTCCTAACACCTGTCGCTCAAAAACTCCGAGTGCTCGAAGGTTGAAGAGGTCAAGCATTGTCCACGTCTCGTGCCCGTAGAGAACAACCGGTCTTAATAGCGTTTTGTACAGGATGCACTTCGTACGGGAGCTAAGTCTGTTTGACCGTAGTTGCTTGTGGAGCCAATAGTAGGCACGACTTCCACTGATAATCCGCCTCTGGATCTTACGGCTGTTATCGTTGTCCGCAGTAACCAGTGAGCCAAGATGGACCAATTTATCGACTACCTCGAACTCATCGCTGTCGATCGTTACACTGCTGCCCAGTCGGGTGCTGTCGTGCTCGGTTCCACCTGCCAGCATGTACTTTGTTTTGGACGTATTTATCTTCAACCCAATCTTCTCTGCTTCGCGCTTTAGTCTGGTGTACTGCTCTGCCACCGCCTCAAATTTTCTGCCGACAATATCCACATCATCGGCAAAGCAGATAAATTGACCGGATCTGTTGAAAATCGTGCCTCGCATGTTAAACGCGTCTCGTCGCATAACACCTTCAAGAGCAATGTTGAACAGGAGGCAAGAAAGACGAAGCTTGACGAAGCTCCCTGCGGGATTCGAATATGAACCCGATAATCCACCCGATATCCTCACACAGAACTGGACACCATCCATCGTAGCCTTGATAAGTGGGGTCAGCTTCCCCGGAAAGCTGTTCTCGTCCATGATTTTTCATCGTTCATATCGGTTAATTGTATCATATGCGGCTTTGAAGTCGATGAATAGATGATGCGTTGAGACTCTATATTTACAGCACTCTTGAACGATCTGCCGCAAAGTGAAGATTTGGTCCGTTGTAGACCATCCTTCGATGAAGCCGGCCTGATAACTTCCCACAAATCTATTTGCTAGTGGCGATAGTTGCTGGAAGATGATTTGGGATAATACTTTATAGGCGGCTTTAAGGGCAGTGATCGCACGATAGTTTTCACAGTCCAACTTGTCGCCTTTTTTATAGATTGGGCAGATAACCCCAAACTTCCACTCCTCCGGTAGCTGTTAGTTGTCCTAAATCCTGACTTTCAGTCGATGCAGGCAATTTGCCAACTTGTCCGGGCCCATCTTGATAAGTTCTGCTCCGATTCCATCGCTTCCAACCGATTTGTTGTTCTTCAGCTGCTTGATGGCATCCTTAACTTCACCTATCGTCGGCGGTGGCACATCTCCGTCACTTACTGTATCGACTACGTCTATTCCATTGCTGTCTTGGTCCTCTTCCTGTACTCCATGCAGATGTTCATCGAAGTGCTGCTTCCACCATTCGGTCACCTCACGATCGTCCGTCAGGATTCTCCCATCCTTATCCCAACACATTTCGGCTCGCGGCACGAAGCCTCTGCGGGATGCGTTGAGTTTCTGGTAGAACTTTCGCGTTTCATGTGAGCGGTGCTGCTGTTCTAGTTCCTCACACTCCTCCTCCTCCTGGCGACGCTTTTTCTCCCGGAAGAGTTGGGTCTGCTGTCGCCGCTTCTGTCTGTATCGTTCCGCACTATGACGGGTAGCTTGACGCAGCATAAGTGCCCACGCTGCGTTCTTCTCATTCAACACCTGCTGACCCCCCTTGTTCACCCACATACAGATGGGAAAACTGATGCATATACATCAATTGAACGTCTCAAGGGCCCTTTAAAGGGCCCAACAACGGATGACAGAGGACCGCAAGCCAGGACCTGGACGGGAACCCAGAGGATAGCATGCAAAAAATAAAACCGTAAAAGCGCTGATTGCTCAATTCAAGTGGAATTCGAACATTTCGACGCGTGATTTGGTATAAATAAACTTTAGGTTTCGGAAAATTTCGTCCATAGGGCCAAGAAGCAAAGCGAATTGAAAACACTCAAGGTGCAGAACTTCCTAAATCGGGATGAGCGTCAGCAGGGTGTTGCCAAATGGCGTACTCAGAAACTCTACACGACGCTGCTAAAGAAATGCTGGGTCTGCGTTATTGCACAGTAGTCTAGAATGCGAATTTACCTAGAAAGGTACGTTTTCCGCCTTGGTTTGAAGTTTTGTAGCAAAACTATTGTTTTGAATAATAATAAGGCCCTTCTTTTGGTGTGAATGAAGACTAGGCTGGTCCTTGTTTTCAAAAAATTCAAAAATCTAACTTTTTTATTTGCAAATGTATTCTTCTAATGAATTGAAGTAAGGAAATTTTAAGCAATTTTTATGCAAAATAAAATCAAAATTTAACACCAAGGAATTAAGATTCGCAGCGGCGTCTAGTGCAGAAGGTCGTCGTAATTCTGAAATGGTATTTGAAAAAATTCTAAAAATCCAGAATCAGATTTGGCAGTTTCATTTACATCTGAAACCAGTCATGACACCGCTGTACTAATGACCCCCGAAAAGGCAATCGGGTTCATATGCCGAAATAATTTCAGCAAGTTACAAATCATGGACGTATGAATAACCACCATGGAGCAGTATTAATCTATACCCGCCGTACAACACTATAGTAGAAGCAAAAAAGCTTTGGCAATGTTTGACATCATAATAAATCGTATAATTACAACAGGTAGTCGTATAAAACCATCTGAGGCAAGTGTTGTGCTTCAGGATCTAATTGATCATACTGCGAAGTGCCTTATTGAGTACAACTTACTTTTTTTTATACAGAAATCAGTGAAATTTTACCGAATTCTCAACAGCTGGACTTTCGGTAATCCAATTTAATGGATTTCGGTGAAGTTTTACAGAGTTCAACAGTTCAGCTGTTGAGAATTCGGTAAAATTTAACAGATTTCTGTAAAAAAGTCTAAGGGTGTACATCTAGTATTGTTGGTTTGTTCTTATGTTTGTAGATATATAAAACTTATTGTTTTCGTTGCTGAAATAAAGGTATACATTCTTTGGTAAAATGTTTACCTAGCTAATTTCAAGCAACGTTGCCACCAAAACATTGTTGTAGTTTTTGAATAAACTGATTTAGAACAATTTTCCCTAAATAACTTGGGTGTCCCTACAAAAACCATTTTTTGCTCTAATTTTTTTATTTCAAATTTGCCAACAAAGCTTGTCTCCATATGGTTTTTAGAATTTGAAAAGATGTAACTGTTGACTTAGAAATCTTACCGATATATTTAACCGTTAGCAAGTTATTTACAATTATCTTATAAAATAAAAACGACCTTTTCAAATGTGTTTTACTCAATTTAAAAAAAAACCATCATCAGTTTTCAGATATAATATGCAATTATACAAAAACTTCCAAATGCAGCTGAAAAAGATTTTTTTTGACCGCCTCAACCAGAGAAATCAACATTTGAAAAAAGCCTATTTTTTACAAAAACCATAATAACTTTTGTTTGACATACAATAGCGACAGTTTCATTACACCAAAAGTTGTATCTTTTATTGTTCTAGCATCAATGGCAAGACAGCTTTGCTGAAAAATTTGAAATAAAAAAGTTAAAGCTAAATAACTGATTTTTATAGGAACACCCTGTGCTACATAGGAAAAATTGCTGTTATTCAGTCATTTCAAAAGCTAAACAAAAATTTGATCAATCAAAGTTGCTCAAAATTTTCCTATCCACAACTCTGTTTGAAAAATATATGCTTTATTTTTGCAAATAAAAAATTTAGATTTTTGATTTCTCTGAAAACAAGGACCACCCTAGTTTTAATTTAAACTTAAAAAAGGACCTTATTATTGGCAACAACTTTGAACAACAAATTCAAATAATAATATATTTTGAAATTGTAAATATCTTCCAAACACCATCCCATCCCAATAGTGAACAGCAATTTCTGCAAGAACGAAAGATGTGAAGAAAAAGTATCGAGAGGTCTGATGGAGCTCGTCAGGTTATGAAAATGGAACAGAAGTAGCTTAAAATTGAGCGTAGGGCTTTTGTTAGGCAGAATTTGGAAGCAAACGTGCACACTTTTGCCACACAACTTTTTAGAAGACAGTTTTGTTCCAAAGCTTCAAAGTTAGGCTGATAACGTATCTTTCCAGCTAAATCAGCATTCTAGACAACTGTGCATTGATAATGGAACCTACACTGCCGTGAATTGCATATCACTCCCATCTTTGCTTGGTTTCCTATTCATATGGGACTGTTATGCGTTTCACGGTAGTTCATCAGCATTGTATGTCCATTTCACTATTCGCTTCTAATTACCTGATTTGGCTGGCTTTGAAGCAAACTGAGTAAATCATTCTTGACCAAAGGGCACCATAAACAGTGAGATTGACAAAACTGAGTGCCTCTAAAAACAGATTTTATCATTTTTGAGACGCACGATCAAAAACCGATGTTTTGGCCGGATTTGGCTTCATGCCACTACTCCATAACCGTGCAGGTGTGGTATGCGACTAATTATGTGGATTTGGTACCAGAAGTCCCTTACAAACTATACTGAACTCCGTTCGATCGAAACCTAAACCTAACTAGCCGAAGCGGCGAAGGACGAAAAGAAAATGATGAGGAAGCGGAATAAAACTGAAAAAAAAAACGTCTCGGAAACGACTGTATCCTTCGAGGCAGTCAACCGCAAATGTAGAGCATTTTACTCCAACTAATTTTAAAGTTTAACCGACGTATGTTACCTGAAATAAATACATAAACTGTTCCTTGTACTGTAAAAGTTTCAATTCATTTTGATAACTATTGCTGATATACAAATCAATTTTATCTGTCGCAATAATTATCTACTCACTATTCAATCAGCTACCTAACATCAAAAGGCCAGAAGAAATAAGAAATTAACAAAGCGGCTTTAGAGACCTTTCATAACATATTGAGATTTTTCAGAGACTAGCAGGAAAATATTTCCCTTTCATACCGATGTACTTGATTCTGTCTATTGTGTGTATATCGAAACAATATGTAGTTTTCCTGTCATGGCATTGAAAACTCCAGCTTATTGTAGACCTCGAATAAAAATGTGCGTGTCTGCTTTGATGCGATATTATTTTTCTATTTTTTGTTGTATGTACTGGCGGTGGAAGCATAATTGTCCCATGTTACATTTGTACAAATTTAGATTTTTTTATGCCTCGTACTACAGTTTGATATGCACTTTTAGAACATTATTCAAACAAGTGTTGTTAGTTCTAGAAACATCAAGAAAAGAAAAGTGATTTTTTTCCTACTTGAAATATGAAATCAAGCGAAAATGAAAATACATTTTTGTTTCTTTTTTGGGAAATCACTTTTATTTCTCAGTATAGTCTCCAACGATCTCCCAAACTTCTGGAAGGCCTGAAAAATACTCCTCTAGGTCGGCTTTAACTTCTTCGTTTGATGAAAAATGCTTCCCACGGAGGATTTTTTTGAGGTATTAGAACAGTCAGAAGTCAGAGGGAGCTAATTCCAGAGAAAAGGGTGGATGCTGCAACAATTCGTACCCCAATTTACTGATTTTCACGATGGTTTTTTGAGCTGTGTGAGCAGCTGAATTGTCTTGATGAAAAATATTTTTTTCTTCTGCAAACCGGGCCTTCGTTTACAATTTTTTTCATCCAACTTGTCCAAAAGGCAACAATAACTATCAAAATTGATTGCCTTACCAGTTAGGAAATAATCTATCAATAAAATTCCTTTTGCATCCCAAAACAAACTGACGCTAACACCAAATGTGCTATATTAACACTATAAATCACTTCACATTTTTTCAGGCGACCCTTTTTTTGCACTTATGGCGCTATAAGTGAGAAACTTGGCAACTACTTAATGCACACGCTCAAGCTTGGCCATCCAGCTTTTGTAATACCTAGCGTAATATTCCAAAAGTACTCAACAGACAAATTAAAACGAATCACAAATTGCTAAACTAAGGCCCTAACTAAGGAACCGATTTCCAAACAACTCGCCGCAACTCCGATTTGTTGCAAGCTGCGAATTTCATGAAAAAATCAACACGCAACTATGGTTTGCTGCAACTTGAACAGGATAGGAAAAAGTTCGTCCGTTGGTAAGAAAGCGAGATTTCCGGTTTGCAATTATTACTTTTGATTCCCATAGAATGATTTTCAAATATTACGACGTAAAAATACTTTGATCCAATCAGATGAAATTTTTGCTTGAAAGTGGTCCTTAATTCACGTACTTAAAAAATAAAACTCGTTGCTTTTTACGCAGGAATGAGTGCGATGTAAAAAAACTACTTAAAAATAAACCGAGTGGATCCCAGAATCCACGTACAAACCCGTAGTTTACGAAAACCTCGTAAAAAGCGATAAAAGTTATTATTTAAGCGCGTTTCTGATCAAATCTAATGGAACCGTATGTACTCGCGTTTATTCTGAAAACCACGTAAAAAACTCGCGAAATAAACGACTTTTTTTACTGAACTCAGTAAAAATTTTACTGAATTTTGGACAGCCGAGTGTTCAGTAAGCAGTTCAGTAAAAATATTTTTCGTCAAACTATTCGTGAACTCTCAACTGTAAAAATTACTGGAAAAGTCAGTGAGCGACATGGAAGTTCAGTAAAATTTACAGTAGAACAAACTGTGAAATTGGAAGCACGATAGCTTCCAAAAATAACTGAATACATCATCAATCAATACCGAATTTCCGTAAAATTTACAAAAACATCGTTTAAAAATTTGGTTTTTCCTGCTTTTCCACGCATATAGCGGCTGGGTTTTTTTTTTTAAATAATCATTTTTCTCACATAATAATCCTGTGAAACACGAGCTGTATTCTCAAGCGCCTGAAGAGATCTGGTCTCAGGATCCCGAAATAATAGCTGCAAGGTTAGGATTATGGGGATATACATGAATGGCTCATCAACGCATCGACAGTTTTGTTGACACCATCAATACAGCAAACGACGTCATGGCTTCCGATGCATTTAGGAGTTGGCTGAGGAACATTCACAACTAACGATTTAAGAAACATCTGTTGTTGCCTACGTTTTAACACTTGTCTGGTGCCTTTAACTCGATCAGAAAGTCAACGGAAAGAATCAGAGAAAATATTATTTTGATCAGTTGCCACCGCTTTAGCACGCGAATATGGCAGAGGTTTGACAGATGTGAATTTCACTCACGCGTTCAGTAAAGATCACTGAATTCCAGGGATTTATTATGGTTTTACTGAAAATCGGTAAAGCATTTACTGACCAGCGGATTTTCCATGACAGTTCATTAGTTTACAAAGTACATCTGTATAATAAATATAAATGTTCAGTAGTATTTTCATACGAATTGCTGAAAACTTGTAGTTCTTTGACGTTTATCTTTAAATTGAAGAAATTTTTCAGATCTTTTAGTAGAAATTCTATTTTACTGATCAAAACCGTTATTTTTTCTAATGAATAATTTGATATTCATTAATTGATATAAGGATTTGGTATGTATTATAATTTTTCGCATAACTTTCCTAATAAATAATGAGAGATTCGCTCTCTCGTTCTTTTTTGCTAATTACGACGCCATAATAAGATTTTCCAACGGTTTCTTCTTACAAATCGATGGATGATCTTGTTGTCTATTCTGATATTCCCCTACAAAATGACAGTTTAGTTTACATGATTTTTTTTCACCTTCCAATACATTTTTCGTTTTTTTTTTCATTATGAAAACCTGTTGGAAATCAAGACGAATCAAATGAAAAAAAAAATAAAGCTAATCCATAGTACCGTTCGTGAGTTATGCTGTCAGGAACGGACAGCATTTCATTTTTATATATAGAAGATTTTCTAACACCTTCTTGACCGATTTATGGACGCGAACTCGCTTCGGAGTCGAAATGCCTGGTTTACACCACTCTTTTGCCTCCTGATTTGATTCAAGATCATGGTAGTAGACCCAAGTCTCATCCATTGTGATGAATCGACGCAGAAAATCCTTTTTATCCTTTCAAAATTGCTCCAAATGTTAATCAGAGAGTCGCATTCGAACGTGTTTTTAAGGTCTGTATCCACATTAATCCGGACACCTTCAAATCATTGTAACTTTTGAAATATTGCACGTAGGATATTACTGTAGTATAGCTGAGAGTCTATGATAAAAAAAGACTATGATTGATCTTTACATTTCATGTTTAGTATTCAAGATGGCGATGAAAGAAAAACAAGTGCGCGAGCGAATTTTGTACGGGGGTACGGCAAATCCTGACTTGTCAATACGGGACCTTGCAAAAACATTGGATTTGCCTAAATCCACTGTTCACGATGTGCTCAAATCATTTTTGGAACGTTGGACGGTGGAGAGGAAACCGAGATGTGACAAAAACATTGGACGCGCTGATCCTGTCATGGACCGAAAGGTGAAAAGGATATTAACGAAAAACCCAAATCTCTCCATTCGAACGGTGGCTCGTAAAATAGGGATGTCGCCTGGTTTTGTCCAAAAATCAAAACAACGTTTGGGACTTAAGTCGTATAAAGTAAAAACAGTTCCAAATCGCAACGACAAACAGAACTTGGCAGCAAAATCACGGGCTCGACGTTTGTACTGCGAATATTTGACGAAGTTTTCATGCGTTGTTATGGACGATGAAACTTATGTCCTGGAGGATTTCAAGCAGCTTCCAGGGCTGGCTTTTTATTATATTATGGCCAGAAATGCTACAGCTGAGCATTTCAGAACGTAGAAGGCATCAAAATTTCCAAAAAATATTTTATGTGGCCAGCAATTTGCACGTGTGGCAAAAAAAGTAAATCTTTCGTCACTATAGGCACAATCAACAAGGAGATCAATCAGAAAGAGTGTCTGCAGAAGCGATTGCTACCTTTAATCAAAAGTCACAAAGAAAAACCTTTGTTCTGGCCCAATTTGGCATCATGCCACTATTCAATGGAGTGGTACCAAGCAAATCAAGTGAACATTGTACCAAAAACCTGAAACCCGCCAAATTGCCCAGAGCTACGACCAATCGAGAGATTTTGAGCTCTGATGAAGCGGAAGCTTTCTGAAAAGAAGCAAGGAATCAAAGACATCAAACACTTCCAGCAAATTTGGACATAGACGGCTTCTACGATTTCTGAAGAGTCTGTACAAACCCTAATGGACGGAGTTAAGCGCAAAGTTCGAAATGTTTATGCAAATACCGAATAACTATGTTTTGTCTTCACGAATTGTTAAAACACATCCCATGAATCTGAAATAAACAACTCCGACGGAAAAATAATGCTTTATGTTTTATTCATGTTTTGAGGTGTCCGGATAATTGCGGATACAGACCTTATTACATTGTTAGCAAATGCGGCACCCATTGAGCACACAGTTTTTTGAAACCCAAAACTTCAGCCAAAATATGCCACGTTGTTCCATGTGAGATGCTTATGGTGTCAGCTATCACATCCACAGTCGATTGATGATCTTCCAAAACCTTGCGCTGTATTTTCGCTATGATTTCTGGTGTTGATGCAATTTTCGGACGTCCTGAGCATGGATCGTCTTCAACGCTTGTACGGCCACGCTTAAACTCCAAAACCCATCGCTGAATGGTTGGAAATGAAGGAGAAGACTCCTTTAATACTTTCACCATCTTTGCATGGATCTCAGTAGCCGATGAACCTTCCAAAACAAAGAATTTAAACACTGCACGCTATTCGGATTTTATTTTAACATGTAAAATTCAACTGACAATTGATGTCTCAATGAATAAAACTTAATCTAGTTGGTAGCGATTAGAGGTGCGGAAAATATTTAAAAGTCTTTGGCGAAACACGTCAATTGAAATACTAAAGTCAAAGAAGCCAAAGTAGTCGTTAAACCGCTGACAAAATGAACGAATAGGCTCATGCAAAGCGTAATTTCTGTTCCGTGGTTCCAAGAGCAAAAAATCACGTTGTCGAAGTGGTCGCTCGGGTGCGTACAAATTCAGCTGAGTTAGCAAAGCCGGGCAGTCGATGTCTCCTAAAAGTAGTTTCGCTGCGAACGTTGCTTGTGCAATTGATCGTCTCACCTCCAGTGGTTTGATCAGTAGAAGACGGCACCGCTCCTCGTATGGCGGCAGGTTTCTTGGATCACGCCAACTAAAAAATCGAAGAGCATATCACACAATTTTTTTTTGAACAGCTTCAATTCTGGCGATCCAAATGGCATGGAAAGGACTCCAGACAACCGCATTTGTTTCCAATATTGACCGTACAAGTGAGCAATAGAAGGACTTGAGGCACAGTGGGTCACGAAATTCGTCTGCAATTTTGAACATAAAGCCCAGTTGACGATTGGCTCTGCCAACAAGATTATTATAGTGTAATCGGAAGGTGAGCCCGGTATCATGGATAACACCGAGATCCTTAAGGTGCTGTACTCGGGTTAGGCAACGTCCCGATAACACATAGTCAAATGTGATCGGCTGGTGTTTGCGGTGATACGAAATAACGTTGCATTTTTCGACGCTGAGGCTTAGCAAGTTCCTTGTGCACCAATCCCCAAAGATTCCCACCATGTCGTGCAGATCCAAGCAGTCTGAGAGACATTTTACTATTTTATAATTTTTTGCGTCGTCGGCGAAAAAGAAGCGGCATCCCGAGGGTAATAGCAACGAAACATCATTCAAAAAAAATGAGAAGAGCAGCGGACCAAGGTTACTACCTTGCGAGACTCCCGACTTGTTGGAGAATGCTTCCGATTCAGATGAGCCAAACTTGACGCGCACTGAACGTTCGATCAAATAGTATCTGAACCAATCCGCACTCCTAGATGAGACGCCAAGTTTCTCCAGTTTAGCCAGAAGGATTTCGTGATCCACTGTGTCGAATGCAGCTTTTAAGTCCATCAACTTGCCATCCTGAATCCATGCTTCGCAGGCACGTAGAGGTAAATTGTACCAAGTTCAAGCCGTGCTGCTCTGTGTCGTTATACTGTTTACAACATGCAAACAGGGCATCGTTAACAATTATCTCAAATAACTTGAAGCATGCGCACAAAGAGGTAATTCCACGATAATTGGCAACATTTCGTTTGTTTCCTTTCTTGTGAATTGGAAACAATTCCATGGTTAAACAATATACTGACACGTCAACTTTATATGGCTTGTAAACAAAGAATGGACAGACAGATCGAAATGAAATTTTGAGTTCGTTCTTATGAGAGATGAAATATTCAAATTGCGGAGAAATTTTGGTTTTTCTACTGCTCCATAGATGTCGCTCTCAAAACTGTTTGACCAATTTAGTATACGTCCAATTTTCAATAGGGATAAATCGACTTTTTTCCGACATTTATTATTTTCAACATGGGATAATGATGTTTCCACCGGCAGTGTACAATTGGTCAGGATGGCAGCAATTAAAAGTATGGATTTTTTTTTCAACATAAATGAGCAATGGATATTATTTGGATGCTGACTATAAAAACCATCAAATTCAAATCAATATACATTTTTGAAAAATAAATTCCCTCACTGAGTTTTCAATGAGTACAGATTTTTTTTGAGTGAATAACGATGCGAGGAAGATCGACCTCTGCGGTCAATGACCTAATAATACAGTAACCACATCTAAATAGACAAAAACTTTAGGTTTATCTTGTAAAAACAATCCTTAGTTCACGCTTCGAGATGACATTTAGTTTACGTTAATGGTTTGTTTTTTTCTTCCACCATACCGCGGCTTCGGTGCTTTGCTCTGTGTTCTTGATTTATTATCTCAGCTACCAAATGATGCTACACTATTTAGAGTATAATTTGTGAATTTGATGGCAAATATTTCCCTTACTAAACTATAGAAATCGAACCCACAGCATCTGACTTGATAATTCCGTGAATTAACGTATTTAGGCGTTGCAAGCTACCCGGTTTCAGCCGTTACGTGTGGCTAACTATATAAGTGACACGGAGTAGTCATTCATTAAAGCACAGCTGAGCTCATCATATGTAACTCACTTAACGACATCTTACTAAGTGGACTCTCTCATTTACTTTAGCTTTTTTTGCTGTGATGTAATATGCAGAGATAGGCTATTAAAAGGTCTTTACGGTTTCTTTGTGATGGCTGTAAGCAGCATCAGACATTTTAGGCCAAATATTATTTTTTTTTCAGAATAGTTTCTGAAATCATTTTTCGTCCAACCACTTGTCGTGATGAACAATTTTAGAAACATGCATTTTGGTGATATCCACAATATAAGTGCATCTTATCCACACAATTTAAAGTCGGTTCTATCATTCACTGATAGTCATGACATTTCCCCCCATAACATTGGCTTGACATTTGCCACTCTCGTCAATGAAAATCACTTAAAATCCTTACAAATAAACAATACAAAACAAAAAGATGCTATCAGCATTGCCGTCTATTCAAGTTAAGGATTTTACCGGGCCTCTGCAAGAATAGATCACAATCGGATCCGATTCAATTCTTTCACTGAGGTCCCCCATTTTGAAACAACCCAAAAGGTATTTCTGCCAGTCAAATCGATTCATCGACACTCAAATCAACACTTTGATGTTCCGAAAATTTCCACTTATAATTTACACTGACACCAACGCCTCAAACTAGCCATAATCTTGACTCAATGTCCGTCCGCATAGACGGATTGCTAATTGTTTATATAATCAAAGTAAAACCCAATCACTTTGCCATTCACAAAAAGGGGAATCTCCTATGTTTGTTGGTAGCAGTCTATGGTTCGGTAATTTTCCCAACCACATTATCGCACTCACTTATCACAAACCCGTTAATCAACCTACCGAGCAGATCCTGTTGAGGCAACCACTTCGAAATCCTTATGTTACTAGTTCCATTCAGATCCACTATACTGTCGCACTTCCACAGAATGTCATACTTAAGCGATTTGAAAGTATCGACGAAAATTTTCAGATTTTTTGCATTAATCGAATCACTACGAATCAGCGTTCCCAGGCTAAAGTAAATCACTCCATGGATGGATCGATCCAAGTACTGCTGCAGATCTTGTGACACGGGCTTAGGCGGCCGTATGTGCAGGAAACCGAGCTGTATCGCCTGTGGGACAATCGGTCGGATAAATCCCATTGTGGTATCCACGTTTGTCATCAGGAAATCGATTCGATGAAATAGTTCAACGGATTTGGACATGTTGCTGCCGAAATGCTGCTCGATGATTCGATCGTACTTGACAAACTCCCTCGGAATCAAGTAGTAATCGATGAACAGCTTTGTTATCACAGCCTCGATCCGTTGCAGAAAATTAGGGTTGGATGAAAACTTGTGATTCATTTCTTGATGTGCGACCACGTTCATAACATTTCCGATCACCTGATGGGCCATCGAAATGGAATCGATGGAAGAGATCCCAATCATGGGCACATTAAACAGCTCAGCAAAGGCGAAAAACGGTGTCATCTGAAAGTATTCCACTACGAGCACGTCGAAATGTTCATCGTTTGCATTTCTGATTAGTGATTGCACTTCAGGATGAGCCATTTCTGCTTCGATAAATTTTGCCGTCACTTCCAATAACCCGGTAGCAATATCCAAGGAGTTGCAGTTTTGCTGTCTCAGTTTGGCCACATCAAACGTGTCTTCCACTATCTTGTGTGCATAGCTCCAATTAATTTGCGTGATGTTAGGATTGTCCGTCTCGAAGGGGTCCGTTGTCATCATGGTGATGTGATGACCCCTATCGAGGAGCCCTTTCATGAAAGCATGAAACACTATCTGATGGCTTCTGGCAGGCGCCGGAAATATGGCCAATATCCTCGCGCCATCACTGACACTGGCCACTGTCACTAGCACAAGAAACGTAACCGAACTGAGCTGTGCACGCATTTTGGACACCCTGCTTCGACCGACCGGGGTTTTACTGTGAGTGAAGTACGCGCACCACGATCAGTGTGAAACTAAAAGATGCGTGCGGATCGAGAATGAGTTTTATAATATTGTAGGCGCGAACGCTTGGTTTGCCCAAAGGTGGTTAAGTCAAAGTGCTCGGTTACTGTTTTGGCGGGTCACGAAGTCGGCATGCACTGCTCAGTGCGAGCCAGTGGCACTGCACTAGAGTAGCAAGCGTCAATCATTTCTCTCTCTCTCTCTTTCTGTCTATCTCAATTCACACTAGAGTGAGATTTGATGATTTGTGCGCGCGGGAAAGATTGGCGGAGTGTTGGAGCGTCGTTCTTCTGAGACGGACTGTCACTATTTTGTTTGGGGGAAACCGATACAGCGAATTCCTTCTAATGGACCAACAAGGACATATGAACAAAGAGTTTATCTTTCAATCATTAACAGTGTGCCTCGAAAAAGTTACGAAAAATGCAATCGTAACAGTTTACCGTTTTGAATTTGATGGTTATATGTTGTTGACGTAGATTCGATTATACTCTCCCTATAAGAGGGGATCACTTTTCAAGTACGAAAATAAGAGCGTCATGAAAGGGGGGTTTAGGACGTTAATAACCCGCTTATTCTCCGTCAGATAGTTTTCCGAGATCCGGAAAGGTATCATTCAGTTGGAAATACTTGGAAATACTTTCCACAGTGATCAGAAAAAAATTACGAATAATTTCATGCGTTAGTTAACCTACATTTAGTACGTAGTTCTACGGCAAAACTTCGCTATACGCTGTTATCGGAAGAAATAAATTCTTAAAAAAGATGCATTCTATGCTTAACACCGGTAGTATAACTTTTCTTTAGAAAAAATAGCGTCGCTGTAACACCCACCAAACACAAGCTTAACTCTCCCTTTCATGTTAGGCTATTATTTAACTATTCTATAGGGGTATCTCAAACATTTGGTTTTTTTAGCATTGCTTGTATGTGATCATATGTCTTTTTCTATGAATGGTTAATAAAGTACCAATTTTAAGACAAACTTAGAGTCAAGGGCAATCAAAGCGTGATCAGGAGGTAAAGGAGTGGTTAGAGGTGTTCAAGGAAAGGCTGATGCCCCCACCCAGATTTTGTGTTTAAGTGAAATGTTTCTGATTTATACTGAACAACCTTTGTATATAATGAAAAATAGTACATTTTGGATTGTTTGAGGCATCCAGTCGAGAGTTGTAAATTCGACAGAAATTGTTCATTAAACCCTAACAAATTTTTTTTTTCATTAAACTGAACTGAAAGAGCCTCGGTTTGTATAAAATTCCAAAAGAAGGGACGGATCAAGCAAAATATTAAAAACATTTTAATATTAAACAACGATATGTGTTATGATATGTATAAATAAGATGATACCATTATTACTATACACCAACGCGGTCCTACGTGAACCTCGCGGTAATATCGCTGATATAACTTACCTCTAATTTTTTTATTCTAGGGATTTTTTTAACATATATTTTTATTAATTTCACATTATAGTCTCCTTTCAACTCTATGCATTTGGCTAAGCGATATTCCAACTTTTTAAAGCCATCCAAAATATTAGGTGCACAACTAAGTTCTCGCTGTTTTTTGGTGAAAAGGGAACTTTATTTTGAAAACAAAGGTTACAAACGAATTATTCAAAGTATTGCCCATCACTAGCTACGACTTTTTCCCATTTTTCTGGTAGAGCGTGAATACCATTTCGATATAACTGTTCGTCTTTTGATGCTATCCAAGAATCAAGCCATTTTGAGATGTCATCATATGAGTGGAATTGCTGACCAGTGAGACCATGTGCCATCGAACGGAACAAGTACTAATCGGACGGTGCAATATCAAGAGAATATGGCGGGTGGGGTAGGACTTCCGTTTGAGCGTTTCCAAGTAGGTTTTCACGGGTTTCGCAACGTGAGGTCGAGCGTTGTCATGCTGAAGAATCACTTTTTCGTGTCTGTGCTCGTATTGTGACCGTTTTTCGTGCAGTGCTCGGCTCAATCGCATCAATTGAGTTCGATACCATTCCCCGGTAATGGTTTCGTTTGGTTTCAACAGCTCATAATAAATAACACCAAATACACAGCATAACCTTCGCAGCGTGAATATTCGGCCTAGGCGACGATGTTGAAGCATGCCCGGGCAGTCCCCATGAATGTTTCCGTTTTGGGTTACTGTAAGGAATCCATTTTTCATCACCCGTCACAATGCGATGTATAAAACTCTTGCTTTTTTTTGCCGCTGGAGCAGTTGTTCACAGACGAAAAAACGAGTTTCAACATCTCTTGACTTCAAATCGTAAGGAATCCAAGTTCCTTGCTTTTGAAACATTCCCAACGCATGCAATCGCTTAGAAACGGCTTGGCGGGAAACTCCTAATCCTAAACCAAGCTCTTCTTGCGTTTGACACGGATCCTCATCGAGCAATGCCTCCAATTCATAGTCTTCGAAGTTTTTTGGCCTTCCTTCACGCGGACGATCATCAACACTGTAATCACCGTTTTTGAAGCGACGAAACCAATCACGACACGTTGTTTCACTCAGAGCAGCATCACCGTAAACTTTTTGGAGCTCTTCAAACAACCAAATTTTTTCTTCAATTCAGCATAGAATCGGTCCTGAAAAACAGTTAAGTACTGCCCCGCGAGTGTCATTCCCTTCTCCAAATAGTCGGTAAAGATGATGTGCCTCAAAAAACGGTGCCCATGACGTTTCTAGCCGATGGAACCGTTTTCGCCTTGCTTGGAGCAGGTTAGCCGGGTGAAGTCTACTATTTTGGCTGTTCTTTCATTTCAGGCGTTCAGTGATGGATCTATGTTTCGTCAACAGTCACGAAACGCCGTAGAAACTCTTTCGGATTGCGTTTTTGCTCCCCTATAACCGTAACCGTAGAAGTGAAAATTCACATAAACGGGGATCTTAATCAATGTAGTATTGAATTCTTTCCAAACAGAGAAAAGGAAAGTATCTTATTTCCAGTCGTTGGGGAAAATAAAACACAGCAGTTTATCTTTGACAAAACTGCCTGTTTAGGGCTCAATCAAATCAATCATGTAAAAAAAAAAAACAGCAAATTGCTATTAAGATTTTTTATTGACAAACATTCAAGAAGACTTCTGTTTGACCGAATCTCTTTCTCCATTATGGAAAAATGAAAAAATGAAGCATTTCACACAGCAATTAAGTTTTTTCTTATTTATACAGCAATACCAAAAAACTAACGACAGCGAATATGAAGAGGTCTTTCAATATAATTTGGCAAACTTTGACAGTATTAGGCATAGGCTAAGTAGTATTATTTAATTGGCAAACGATTTTTAAAGTATGCAAAAGAAAAAGTAGCAACTAGAATCTGGTAGACAATTTCAATATTGGCGACCAGCTAAATCAAGTTGTTAATATTGCCTTTGATGAGTACAACTCAAAAACCGAGTTAGAGATAAAATCCAGTCCAAAAAAATTCCTCAACTATGTTAAAACTTAATTGAAATCTGACAATTTTCCATCAAAAATGTACCTTGATGAAAATGTGGGGTCTACCTCGCCAGAAATTTGCAACCTTCTTCCAGGACATAGATACCAAATATTTTGGTTTCTTTCCAGAAATTATTAGAGTAAGCAATATATATATGTGCATGACATAAGAGAAGCATTGAGAAAAATAGATACCTCTAAAGAATGTGGGCCCGATGAGATTCCCCCCATAGTATCGTAGCTTACAACTCCCTTGTTTTGGCTTTTCAATATGTCAATCGAATCCGTTTTTTTTTCCAACTCGTGGAAAAGCTCCTATCTAGTTCCTGTTTTTAAATGTGGCAAACAATCTGAAAAACGAAATTATCGCGGTATTGCTATTATATCTTGCATTTCCAAACTTTTTGAAGCGATCATTAATAAAAAACTAGTTTGTCAAATTAAATATAGAATCTCTACCTTGCAACATGGATTCTTCAAAGGACGCACTGCTAATACAAATTTAATCGAATTCGTTAACTACTCGCTGGTTGCAATGGACAGCGGAAACCATGTTGAAGCCTTATATACAGACTTCAGCTAGGCATTTGATCGCATTGATATACCCATGCTTCTATTCAAACTGAGCTAACTGAGTATTGAGCTAAATTATCTTAAATGGCTCGAGTTTTATCTTACTGATCGACAACAAATAGTCAGATTTGAAGGCATGACTTCAAATCCTTTTCAAGTTACTTCAGGAGTCCCTCAAGGCTCGCATTTTGGCCCTCTTTTGTTAATATTATTGGTTGGATATTTCCCTCATTAAAAAAACGTAAAAAATCTTATTTACGCCGATGATTTAAAGATATTTTAAGAAATAAAAAACAAGGAACATATTAGGCTATTCAATTCAATTACGTGCTCTCATTTTATAATTGGTGCAAAAAAAGCCTTTTGCAGCTAAACGTCCAAAAATGTATATCAATATCATTAAGTAGAGAACGGAATACACTAGAATGAACAATCTCTCTAAGAAATCAGGCAGTTGAAAAGTGCGGAAGAATTAAGAATTTAGGTGTTTTATTTTAGACAAGAAACTAACATTCATTGACCACTATAACACTATAAGTAGTAGAGCAAGTAGCATGCTAGGATTTATAAAACGATTTAGTTACAGCTTTGATGACCTATACACAATAAAAACATTATAAGTTGCATGTGAGGTCAATACTTGAGTACTGTAGCGTAGTATAGTCACCTTTTCCAGTCACGCACGAACAAATAATAGAATCAGTTAAAAAACAATTTATACCATTTGCGCTTCGAAAATTTATTTTATACAAGATTTTCTGTACCATCTTATAAAACTCGTTGTATGCTCATCAGTATCCAAACATTAAAAGAGCGTCGAGAATTTGCAATATTCTATGTTGTAAACGATATCGTTTCGCATAATATTGATTCCGAAAAACTTTTATCAAAACAAATTTTCTTGCATACCAAGTCATCAAATATGAAATCGAAATGTTTTTACTACAAGCTACCATCATATAAATTATGCTTAATTTTGGCCTTTAAATCGGATGATGGCAACATAAAATATGCGCTGCGAAAACGTTGACTTTACAACGACAAAATCAAAATTGAAGCAATACTTTAATGATATTTGCTAATAGGCTGCACAATGTATAATAATATAAGCCAAATACTGTAACAAACATATTTATGTAGAGAGAAGTGACAAAACATGTAAAATACCTGTAACTAAAGGTCTGCACGTGATTGGCGTCAAATAAAGAACAAACGCAGCACCCATCTCGCCGATGGCTTTCTCATACCTAATTTTTCGTGAAAAATATTTTGTATGCGTTCAATTGAGATGTCTTCAATGTCGGCGTTCTCTCTGATCTTCACGCAGAGATCTGCTAACATCTGAATTCATTAAACCAATATCTGATGGTAGTCATCGAAGGTGCATGGTCCTTATAAACGGCATTCATCTTCACTTTGTTTTCCTCACACGTCTTCCCATCAAAAAAGAAAGCGAATCACTGATCGATATTGCTATTTTTTTATGGTTGTAAATAAAAGCGAACTTAACAACTTTCAACAGCTATCAAAACAAAACTACTCAATTAACCTGTCTGAAATGTTGCCAGCTATTGTTTTTAAGATGGCGTTTAATGATGCCATACACATTTTGCGTCAGTCACTAAACACGAGTTCTTATCATATAGCCCTCGTAAATGTTGATAAGAAAAAAAGGTAATCGCTGTGTTGGCTGTGATGGTCGAGTTGATAGGATAGACCAGCAAGTATGGGAATATTCATTCACTCGGTTTTTCAATTCTCGGTTGCCAACAGAGTAGAAAACGAGTGATGAGAGAGTAATTTACAAGAATCCTCGAAAACGACTGTAGATGGCGCTTTTATCTACAGTCGTTTTCGAGGATTCTTGTAGTGTGATGTAATGGCAAGCGTAGTTGCCTCTCACCCCCAATCAATTGGGCAGATATACGGCCTAAAACGACTCTTTATGTTTTTATGTTGCAATAGATTACTCAATATCAGGTTAGTTCATCATTTGAAACGTTAAATTATGTGCAATAAAGAAGCGAGTCTAATTAAATTAACCTTACCCAGCTGAATCAAATCGAATGCAATAATGAGGCATGGCTCACTTAGTGATGGAACAAACTCTTTTGCTCATTACAACGCTCCTAATGGACGTTTTCGGAAGCTTTTGACGTCTTATTGTTGACAATAACAATAACAATAAATGGGTGTTTTTCCATGGACATGGACATTGCATTGCTGCGCATATTCGTAATTGTATACACAAGTTCCATATGGTGTGTGAAGGTAGTTCGCCTCCCCGCAGTGCACCTTGGAAACGATAAGCTCCTCTTAACGGCTAAACGAACTACGGAAGAAGCGCCATGCGGCGCGAAGTCCGGCAGGTTGCCGTAAGCGGTTATGACATGGGGGGCCAGGGACGATGCTGGGGATGCTATGCCCCCAGACACCCTGACCCCGGTTTAGGCCTGGCTGTTCTTGACCGGAGGAAGGAGCAATTTTCAATCACTCGGATCCTCTCGAAGGTTAGCTGACCCAGCGACTTGCGCCAGAGGTTTTGCTTTTTCACAATATTTCTGATATAGATCCGATGGTTCCATATTCCGCCTCCAATTTGCTTCAAAAATGTGCCTTAATTGAAGCTTTGAAGTGATATCATGTCATGACTTATTAATTTTATCACTTAACTCATCTATTGTTCCACGCAAGATTTTGTCTCAACAAACTGGTAGCTCAAATGTTCACATATGATCAATTTTTTTCTAATACTTGTGTCTGTTGCGTGACTAAACAAACAAACAAAAACAACACCACAAACATTTACAACGTTAATTTTCCAGGGTTGCCAGATTATATATTCGAAAAGTACAAATGTCAAAAGTTTGCCACAGAGTGCCACACATGTTCCGTTAAGATTATCTACAACGGCATGCCTGGCACACTGTTCTAAGTGACTCACCTCTTGTTATTAACCCATTGTTAAAGTTTGATTCCATTCGGTACACGTTAGATTTAGGCAGTAGTTAGTCAGCAATCATTATAGTTCTAAATGACAATTATTTATGTTACGCATAAGGTAAACACCAGTCGAAGCCTAAGCCTAAGGCCTTGACAGCGAAAATGTTTCGTCGCCGGCAGAAAAATGTACAAAAATGTTGTGACAACTGCCCAATTGTTTGATTTATCGTACGATGAATAAAGGAACAATGAGATTAACATGGGGGCAGTTACCCTATATACATAATATATGTAAAACTTCGCCGAAAACCAAATGTAACAATGCAGTACACATAGCATCAGCATTTGTATGCTCTGTTAATATTGACCTTTTTTTTTTTGTTAAGAATGTATAGAACAGGCTAGGCTTTTTTATTGTATGGTTTTAACATATATCGTGTCTGTTGGCGTTGACAAATGAATATGACTATGAAAAACAAGAGGTCCCGTCCAGTCATGCGGACGATGGGTGGTTCTCCCAGCAACTAATGCAAGTTTGAATAACACGTCTCTCACACGTTTAGTCTTCTATCTGTACCGCATCGTACATCGTATTTACTCAGAACCTTTCGATAAAAACCACCGCGTTGGTCCTATGCCGGTAAAGTTTTGCTTCATGCCCCTAGGTAACTCCTTTAGACTCAGGAAGATTATTACCTGTGACGAACTAACCCAGGTGACTAAAAGTCACCTTAATAAAGAGGAAAAAAAGGAAGATTATTAGTTTTTGACTATGTAAATTTTTTTCTCCAACACGTCTAATTTTTGTTTCCTCGTTGGGGACTGATTTGATTTATTGTGGCGTGTCTTCTTTTTAATTTTTGCCATATTATCGCAATCGTAAGTTACTATTTAGAGTAACTACCACAACGGCAGTAGGCAGTTTTCCCAATCAGGACTACATTTCTTATGAAATGTACTACTTGATTGGGAGTAGCGTCTCAGACCTCACAGGGTTCAATGAGCCCCTTGTTGAAAAATCGGCATCGTTTATATAGACTGTTCCAGAAGGTATAAGCACATTTTCAAAATAACAAAAAAGTCATGTTTTTTTTAGTTTTAATAATTTTAATTGGCAAATCATGTTTGTATATGTGTTTTATATGATATTTTACTCTCGTTTAATCAAAATATTTAATCATAGCCAAGACTCCTAACTTTTCCTCGAACATGACCCATTAGCTTCTGCACAGTGGTACTTCCCACCATTTTGACCACTTTTGGCCAATCTTTTTTAAATTTTTGGATGTCGCTGGATTGGTTGGTTTTATGCATTTTCGAAGCTCTGCTTTGGTTAGAGCCCAAAAAGTTTCGATTGGCCGTGCCTCCGGGCAGTTCGGCATATTCATTTCTTTCGGCACGAAACATACATTTTGACTTTTGTACCATTCTAAAGTGTCCTTTGCCAGGCCAAAACACTACTTGACCTTCGTGCTGCCTGATCATTGGCAATAATCGCTTCTGGAGACATTCCTTAACGTATTTCTGAGTGTTCATTGTCTCCGTTGTGACACTCGCATATTGCCTGCCAAATCATTACCTTCTTACCGAATTTTTCGGTAAAAATTGCCTTCTCCGTTTTGGGGATGTCTTTGTCTTCGCTTACAGTATAGAATTGTGGTCCGGGAAGCGTTTTGTAATCTAGTTTCACATACGTTTCATCGTCCATTATTATACACCCAGATTTTCTACACAATAACGAATCGTAGAGTTTGCAGGCCCGTGGTTTCACGGACGCGGCCTGTTTTGGGTTCCTTTTGAGTTTTTTCTGCTTCCGGTATGTTTTTAGCTCAAGTCTTTCTTTGGCACGCATGACGTTACTCGACGAGGTCCTTAGTTTTTTCGCAACATCCCGAACGGAAGTCGCTGTTTTTCGCTTGTAGGCATCCCTGATCTTTTTATCGATATCCGGACTAAAGGGCGATACGGTCAAAATTTTGTCAATATCAACTTGACGTATTTCTTTCAATTTTGCATTTAAAAAACCTGAACACCCCTCATTTTGAAGGAGTGTGTGTAGAATGTTGCTCCTATTTTGATTTTGGAATTCACTCTTCAGTTGTCAAAATGCCGTCCAAGCAAGAAGAGTATCAAAATTTTGCTCGCGCATCGCGAAAATCCGAGCTACTCGCACGCAGAGTTGGCAAAATCGCTAAAAGTTGCCAAATCAACCGTTACAAATGTAATTAAAGTGTTTGGGGAACGTTTGTCGACAGCCAGGAAGTCTGGATCGGGGGAAAATCGAAAACCGGAAGCCGCTGACACGACAAAGAGAGTTGCCGGTAGTTTCAAGCGAAACCCTAACCTATCTCTCCGAGATGCCGCAAATAAGCTGGGTGTATCGTCTAAAACCGTGCATCGAGCCAAAAAACGAGCCGGACTATCGACTTACAAGAAGGTAGTGACTCCAATTCGCGATGATAAACAAAATACGACGGCCAAAGCGCGATCCCGGAGGCTGTACACGACGATGCTGACGAAGTTTGACTGCGTGGTAATGGACGACGAAACCTACGTCAAAGCCGACTACAAGCAGCTTCCGGGACAGGAGTTTTATACGGCAAAAGGAAGGGGAAAGGTAGCAGATATGTTCAAGCACACGAAACTGTCAAAGTTCGCAAAGAAATATCTGGTTTGGCAAGCCATTTGTACCTGTGGCTTGAAAAGCAGCATTTTCATAGCTTCCGGGACTGTCAACCAAGAAATTTACGTGAAAGAGTGTTTGAATAAACGTCTGCTGCCTTTCCTGAAGAAACACGGTTGTTCCGTACTGTTTTGGCCGGATTGGGCATCTTGCCATTACGGTAAAAAGGCCATGGAGTGGTACGCCGCCAACAACGTGCAGGTGGTTCCCAAGGACAAGAACCCTCCCAACACGCCAGAGCTCCGCCCAATTGAGAAATACTGGGCTATTGTCAAGCGGAACCTAAAGAAGACCAAAAAAACTGCTAAGGACGAGCAGCAGTTCAAGACAAACTGGCTTTCTGCGGCGAAGAAGGTGGACAAGGTGGCTGTACAAAATCTGATGGCAGGGGTCAAGCGTAAGGCCCGGCAATTCGGATTTGGAAAAGCGGAAGCCTAACTGAATATTTTTCCTGAATTTTATACTAATTGAACTTGAAAAAGAAATTTAATTTGATTTTTAAAATAAACGATTTCACCGATTTACACGCGTTTTCCCTTGACCAAATTTTGACGGTATCACCCTTTAACAGGACCAGATTTCCGACCACTCTTCGGTGCATCTTCAAACGTACACTGTTCTCTATATTCTAGAATAGCAGATCGTACCGCTCCGACGCTTACTCCCTCTTCCTTGGTCAATTTTCTCAAGGAGAGTCCGCTCACAGTGCATAATTTGTGCACGATACTTTTTCGTTGTTCCGGAGTAAGACCGCGTATTTTGATAGGTAACACAAAACTGAGTTTTTTTTTTTTTGATGCTATGTCATTCAGATATGTGCAAACAAAAGGACGCAGCCAAATATTTCATTATATTCAAAGTGAGCGTTAAAATATGGTGTGCTTATACTTTCTGGAACAGTCGTTAAATTAGTACAACACAGTCGCACATTAAATGTTTAGAGCTTTCACTCTCTAACCCACAAAAGCGGCATTCAACTTCATAAAGTTTACCGATGATTTTCAAGTGATATTTACGTGGACAATATCCTGTTATCAAACCAGTGTATGTACTCAAGTCGTGTTTTGAAAGTATAAGTAACTTCTGCGTATAAGAAGCGTTAGGCTTAATGAACAATTTGGATGGCTGGGCTTTGGAGGTACTAATCCAGTAAGCCTGTACCTTTTCCTTTTCCCATTTCTTTAGTTCCATTTTTAAGGCGCAAGAAGATAATCCAACATATGGTTCGGGCCCTATGAATTGCATTAATGACCCTAATTTTGCCAACTGATCAGCTTTTTCGTTTCTTTCAATTCCGCAATGACCAGGAAATTAATTTACCACAGACAAAAATACAATAAATTATATCCCCCCCCCCCCCACAAAAAATAAAATTTTTTTAACAAAAAAAAAACAAAGCGGGCTGCCTACCTACCTACAAACAAAATAAAATACACTTCAAAACGAAACGAAATATAATCCAATCCCACACAAAAATTTAATCCAAGACCCAATAAACCCACCCCCCCCCAAATAACCTTCTTTCAACCAACCCTATAGAAAAATAGGGAGCCCCGGCCCAAACCCGGTTCTCCTTTATCCCAATCAGAACCAGAAGCCGCATGGACTGTGAAATTATGATTGAAGTAGTTTTTCCTAAGCCTAAAGGGTGTCCACGATGAAATTGCCACACACAAAATTGATTCGCAAAAATCGAGTTTTCATCCGATTGCCATCAAATTTTCAGGGATTGAGAAATAACTATTAATCTTCATATTACCATTTTACTCGTATTTTATTTACAGTCCATACGCAAATGCCCACACCTTGGCCTTAACCCCGGCCATAAGATTCTGCACAACCTGTGAATCAACCGTTTTTTGCATGTAAACCCATACTTTCTTCAGTTCCTCGACTGTCTTCACTACCTTAGGTCGTTTAAGAAGGTGCTGCTCCATAATCGCCCAGTACTTCTCGATGGGGCGGAGCTCCGGAGTGTTGGAAGGGTTGAACATTTTCGGCACGAAATTGACCTTATTGTCCGCATACCACTTCAGCACGTCCTTGGAGTAGTGGCATGAGGCCAAATCCGGCCAGAAGATTTTTGGGACGTTGTGGGCCTTCAGGAGAGGAAGCAGCCGCTTCTGGAGGCACTTTTTTATGTACACCTGTCCGTTCATCGTATCCTGGGTCACGAAAGGTGCACTCCACTTCCCGCACGTGCAGATGGCTTGCCAAACCAGGAATTTCTTCGCAAATTTGGACATCTTCTGAGTGCGGACATGCTCCGGAACGCTGAACTTATCCTTGGCCGTGAAAAACAGGTTGCCGGGGATCTGTTTGAAGTCGGCCTTCACATATATTTTGTCGTCCATGATGCAGCATTCAACTTTCGTCAGCATGTTGAGGTACAACTTCCTGGCACGGGTTTTGGCGGACTTGTTCTGCTTCTCGTCGCGATTAGGGGCCTTTTGTACCTTGAACGTTCGAAGCCCAGCCTTAGTTTTGGCCTTCTGGACAAAACTTCGGCTTAGGTGCAGCTTCTTAGCCACATCCCGAACGGAGGCGTTCGGATTTCGGTTGAAGGCCCCAACTACGCGGTTGTGATTTTTGGTGTTGTACGGAATACTTTTTCCTTCACTTCTGGGCTTCCGATCGATGGTCAACCGTTCCTCGAACCGCTTAATCACTCGCGACACCGTGGAATTCGCGATTCCCAACGTTTTAGCGATGGAACGATGCGAGAGATCCTTGTTCTCGTGATAAATGCGCAAGATTTAATCACGCACGAGCTGTTCTTTCGACTCCATTTCCGCGAGTTTTGATCACAGGACTTTAAGAACTTGCAGGATGTAAATAATGCACTATGAACTAAATCCACCCAAATTTGCATTAAATTCTACCCAACGGTTAAAAAGTTAGAGCAATAGTGTCATAGTGTGGCAATTTCATCGTGGACGCCCTTTACCCCCAAAACAAAAAAATAAACCAAAACCCAACAAACCAACAAAAAAACCCCCCCCAAAAATCAATACCCCCCTCCCCCCCACCATTTTTTCCCCCCCATTATAAAAATAAAAAAAAAAATAAAAAAATTTTTCTTTTTAAAATCACTTCCCCCCTAAAAAAAACCACCCCTCCCCCCTTTTCCTTTTTTTTTGCCCCCTCTTTTTTTCCGCCCCCCAAAACCGCCAACATTTCTTACCTATTAAAATATTTCATAACATTTTAGGCTTAAGGCCCCATTTCTTTTCAAAAGTTCTTTTACAGATCCAGAAGGCATTGGTTGCCTTTCCTATTTGTTGGTCAATTTGACTGTTCCAGCAAAGATGCTAATCTAGAGCTACACCTAAATACTTGACCTCTGAAGATAAAGACAGTTTAACACCTCCTAGTTTAAGATCAGTGATGGAGAATTTCCGTTTTTTAGTTTAAAGGTACATTTGTCGTTTGCACCATTATAGTGTGTATGATAATGCTATTTGCATTATCTCAAACATCATTGTATCGTATTTACCACGGACTATAATGACAATGTCATCCGCAAAGCCAATTATTTCAAATCCTTTAAACTTAAGTTTTATAAAGAGATCGTCAACAACAAGAGACCTGAGAAGGGGAGACAAAACGCCCCCTTGAGGACAGCCCTTTAAAGCTGTTTCTTTCACTTGTGAGCCTTCAAGATTTACTAATATTTCTCTTTTGGATAGCATTTCAACAATCCAATTAATAATTTTATTATTGAAGCCACGATTTCTCATTGATCTTATCATCGAGAGGGAAGAGGCATTATCAAAAGCAACTTCGATGTCAAGAAACGCTGCCAACAGAATTTCCTTAGCAGTGAAGGACTTTTCTATATTTTTAACTAGATTGTGAAGGGCTGTAATAGTTGATTTACCTGTCTGATATTGTGCTTTTGATAATGGATTATTGGTTAGTATCTCAGATTTAACATATTCATCAATAAGTTTTCCCATTCACTTCAAAAATATTGATGACTTATAGGCCTAAATGACTTTGGCGAAGATTTGCCTTTTTTATATGCCTTCGGTATAAATACTACTCTGACTTGTCTCAATTTTTTTTGGGATATATCTAAAAAAGAAGCTGGCTTTGAATAGTCTGTATTAGTCAGCAATTGTTATTGATTTACTGTTTTGGATATGTGCTGGAATAATTCCATCTGGACCAGACGATTTGAAGCAACTTAATGGCCCATTTAATTTTATAGTAAGTAAAAATCTAATTTAAAAAAATCATTGATAGATGGTAGAAGTTGTCATCAGATTGTGAAAAGATGTGCCACACAATGTTTGAAAGAATTTCATACTGTGACCTGGTTCCATAGCCTGTCAAACTTGCCTCCATTATGTCAAATAATCTTCAAATAACGCGTCCAATTCTCAGGAATGCAAATCACCTTTTTCCCGCTGAGATGCTATTATTTTACATTATTTCAAGAAACCAATGTTGATTTCGAAATCACGGTTCACATTGTAGAAGTTCAATCGGAAGAAATTGCTCGATTATAGCATGATTAATCGAATGCTTGAAACGAATATTTTATTTGAATTTGAAATGCAAAATGTTGTCCCTGTTTCGGTACTGCAGCTCACAACCTTGGTCGATTTCACTCGAGAGTCATTAATTATCACACGATATGATTAGAAACTTTCCACTCACATGCCAATCCTTAGTTTTCAAGTAGCATGAACTGCGAAACAATCTAATGAATAAGGTGGCAGAAACTATAGTTCCTGGATTTCTATTTCTGAAGGTGTAGATAAAAAAAAACTAAGTGGTGAAATTGGGCATGACGTCAATTCACACTTACAACTTACTACATTTTCGTATTAGTTTAAATATTTGTTAAGGGTCCTTCAAATGAAAGCGGTTGAAAACTCTCGATTTATTTCAGAAGTAAATAAAGGGTCTGTTTGAATATGTGTGATGCATCTGTTCATCGTACTTTAAGGCGGCAGTCGATAAAATCCATTAATTGTCAATGGCATGATACTCGCACATAACTATCATTTCATGTGCGACATTGAATCAATGCGCCAAGGCTCACATTTTGGTTAAATTTCATAAGCAAACTCGGTAAGGTTCGTATCAATGAGTGCTCAAAGTGCCAAGACGATATTAACCACAATAGCAGTCATGTGTGGATTCTAGATACTCGCACCTTAAAACCGGTATTTTCAGTGGGCATCAAAGCAACTGTAAACAAAACCAAGTTACTGCCAATTGCGTCAATGAGCACTTGATGAGTGATCAAGCCTGGCAACCGGTTGAAATGTACGGACAATAAATTCACCGAGCGAACTTCCTCCCAGCGAAAATGATTCATCTTATCAATGTTTCCGTAGAACTTATTTTCGTACGAAAAGTTTCTGATGAGAAAATTGTTTGAGATGTTTTTTGGTGAGTTTTTATCCGGAAACGTGTATTCAAAATTGTGGGGTATAAGGAAACCCCGCCTTGATAGGTTTTAATTATGATGACTTTGACATGATATTTGTTTGTTGTGGAGCAGTACACTAAATGGTTTTTGTTTTTCTTATGACCAGTCATAATTCAACGTGCGTGAGAACGCTATGAGTACAGGACAAGTTGAAGTTGTGTTTCATCGTCATGCAAATGATTTTTTTTGAGTAAGAAGGAAACGTTTGGAAGGAAAGAACATGGTTAGAAGGAAACGATTGGCTTTATAATTACTGGATGGAACAAGTGGGTGGTACTTGGCGGTTTTTTTCATCGGTATAAGTTGCAATAATTATGATTAATAAAATGCTTGGTCACTTGCAGCCTTGTATTTATTTGTGGTAGAAAAAAAATATACAGAAGTATGTTGTGGGATAAATGAGAAACAGAACTGGTAAAATATAATTGACAATTGCTTCTTCTATGCACTTGGCTCTTAACGCCGCACTGGGATTTTCCTGCCGCTTGAATAGGTATATTTTTTAAGTGCATCTACAGTTCTTAATTGAGGGGTTTTCTTTAACATTTCAAAGAATTCAATCGTAAAATGTGTGACAAAACACAATGATATGCTTATACTCTATGGTAGTCGATGGTGCTCATCAGGAGGGATATTAAAGTGTAACGAGAATCGAATTCTTGACCTCTGGATTGGAAAACTAAAGCTTTTACCGTTCACGCTATATAAGGCAGAAGCCTGACAACCAACTTTGAGTTATTTTTTAACAAAATAATGATTAAGGGTAGAGATCTTCTTTGGCATGAGCTCTTATTTTCATAAAAAGAAACCTTAAATAAGGAAATGATTTCGATGTGGAAAACTAAATCAAACATGGCACGTTAGTTCAATTAAACAGCTACAGAACAATAAACGCATTTCATCAATGGTTACATCCTTTATGATCGTAAATGAAATTTCAAACGACGACTTTTTTCCACCAACTGCCGACTACCGATTGCAATGACATTTCAACGTATTTTGTCGGAATTTTCGTTTCGAAGCAATTTTCGGGTTTTCAGCAATATCTCAGCTGTTGGCGTTTTATTTTGAAATCCATCTATGCGTATCACAATTTCAGAGTCCACTGAATGTGAGATATTTTATTAAGAAGAATCTTCATTCACTACTTTGCTAAAGTTCTTATCATCCAAACGGTTGGAATAACTGTATAAAATTTGTTTTATTGTTATTAGCATTTCCATCACTAGCTGGTAACCAATGTTACCCCGTTTAGCGAAACTTAGAAAATCACGGGATCATATGGGCAGGGGCCTGAGCAAAACTACACGATGAATAACGAGGAGAGCGGGAGGGGTTAAACATTTACCAAAAAGATATTCCATGGATTGTAAACGGCACCTTCGTTGTAACCAGTTTGCTAACATCATATATCTTGTTTGAAAATTATGTTTTATAAATTTTACAAAATATGTATATTCCTCATTTTTAAAATACGCCTGGCAAGACATCAAACTATTGTATTGCGGCATTTTTATGAAATTCAAAATTGCGTTCTGTAATATGATTCTACGTTTGTGGAATATTCAAACAAACTGTTCCAAAATTCCAAAGCAACATTTTTCAACATTTTACCGTATTTTTACTGTTATTCCAAATGCTCCGTGAGCCATGTTCTTATTTTTTCACATTTAAAAGTTTTGTTTGTGAAATAATGTTGATAGAAAATTACTATCTTAAGTAAGTAATTTATAGAAAAAGTTCAATCACTTTAATTGAAGATGCCAATGATTTCGCCGAGAGTAAATAACGGGAAAAAAATCTAAGGGTATCATTTTCTAGGTTCTTTCTTATTGATCTCCAAGGCAATATAACACAAAATTCTCGTTATGAATTTTCAAATGAATTTCCGACCTTTTTGCTGAATTCTATCCACCATTTTTTGCACAATACTACTGTCCACCTCATATGCCATCTTTTTCCAGCATTACGAACTAATAATAAAAAATTCCTGTCTCAGAAATCGAAGAAATTAAAATTTATTCAGATATAGAAGATATTCACCGTTCTACAGTACAATTATTAGAAGAACAGATCAATTCACGTAAAAAACGGACAGAACTACGCAAACCCTGAAAATACACATATAATCATGGACGTAGAGACAGCAATGAATACTAACAACCTACACACATCACCAATACAAGAATTCAGAACGGAAAAAGCCTGAGAGTGCCTGAAAAAAATGCACGGAAAAATCAAAACACTGAAAGATAAAAAACATTTAGGGGCTTATTACGGTTTTCACTTCACGGTGAAAACGTAGTGAAAACAAAAAACCTTATTACGAATGTCACCAAAGTGAAAAAATATCAAAGAGTTCATCCGAGGTGACGATTCGAGTGAACTCGGTGTTATTATGGTTGCCACGGCACCATCACGCCACCGAAAAAAGTGACGCAAACCATAGATTTTCTGAGGGCTACTACGATTTTCACTTCACTATCACTTCCACCTCACGGAGTTCATTTTTGATCACGGTGATATCAGTAATAGCATAAAAAAAGTGAGGTGATGTGTAAGTGAAGTGAAAGTGATAGTGAAGGTGACAACCGTAATAAGCCCCTGAGGATTAAAGGTTCCCCCACCCCCCACAAAAAAAAAAAAAAAAAAAAAACACCCCTACTAACATCCCCCACCAAAAAAAAAACAAAGAGGTTCACCCGCGGTGACGAGTCGAATAAACACGATGTTATTATTGTTGCCCCGGCCCCACCACGACCCCGAAAAAAATGACCCAAGCCGTAGATTTTCTGAGGGCTACTACCATTTTCACTTCACTATCACTTCCACCTCACGGAGTTAATTTTTTATCACGGTGATACCGATAATAGCATAAAGAAAGTGAGGTGATGTGTAAGTCAAGTGAAAGTGAAAGTGAAGGTGACAACCGTAATAAGCACTTTGAGTCCATGGTCAACCCAATATAACACGATTGTCATGTTGACGAATCAGTGGCAACAGGTATTTTTTCAAGCATTCATTGACGTAAATATCTGCATTCATTGCTCCATTTACGATGTACGCCCTCGTACATTTTACCGCATTTAGCAAATTGCCTGCCGCAACAGCAAATTGCCTGCCAGACCGTCGTCTTTCTGCCAAATTTTTCAGTGAAAACTGAGGTGTCCGCCTCACGTTTTCCGACGTTTCGTCGTCCATCATGATGCAGTACAATATTGTTGGCGAAAACTGTGTCATACAGTTTCCGCACCCGTGGTTTCACGCTGGTGACTTGTGATTTCTTTTTGGCTGCTTCTGCTTCTTGTACGTCTACAGCTTGAATCTCACTTTGGCTCGTTGAATGTTGGACTTTGAGGTGTTCAAATTTTAGGCCAAATCGCAAACTGTGGCCGCTTCTGCCTTAGAAAATGCTCGTTCGATTTTGTTGTCCAATTTAGAGGTTCAACGCTCCTTTTTCGTCCACTTGCGGGCAGGTCCACAAGGGAATACTCCTCCCCGAACTTTCGGATCGCAATGCGTACCGCTTTCACACCAACGTTTTCCAGTTTCACCAACCTTCTTGGTGATAATCGTGGAATAGTGCTCCACTTGATCACGATGACACGGTGTTTCTCAACGGAAATCTTTCCTCTCTCTCGAAATGCGCGTGAAGCTTTGCTGTGAGTTGTGTTCGGTTTGACGTTTGGGATGACGTCCCAGAAACACGGGAGTACGTGGTCTTTAACTGCCCACGATTTGGGTCTTTGCGAGATGCTTGCCATCAGCGGTGCAGATACCAGCTCAGTTAACGTCGTCGATAGAATGTGTCGTGACGAAAGTACGTGGAATGCGATTAACGGAGCAATTATGCAAATCATGTCGGCTCTACAGTGAAAATGGCGGGTAAATTAAGTAGTGAATGTTTGAGGGGAGTAGCGGGTTGTTGGTCTCGGGGGATGTTCCAACGTCAGGAAACTTTCCGTGGTTGTTTGGTAGATCCACAGTCATCCCAAGTAACAATTTTAGTTTTATTCCAGCATCCTCCGGTTTTGTTGATAAAACTACATTCAAAACTGTTTTGTCTACCAACACCTCCTCTATGCTTTTTTAAAGCCGAAATTTGTGGAAAATGGCCCACTCTATAGACGGTTGTGAAAACAAGTTAATAAAACCTTTATAAGAACATCAAGATTTTGAAAATGTTCTAGTGAAAGATGTTATGACTACTTGAGAACCTTCATAAAACCTATTGGCTGCCATTAAAACCAGAATGTGGCCAAATGGCCACAGCTGTCAAACTTCATTGTGAAATCGAGGTTGGTTTTTGTTGTTCTGCTTTGTTCGCTTCTCTGCTCTTCTGATTCATTTAGCAGTAAAAAAATGTCTAGTGTTGCGGGAAATTTTGTTTGATAGCAAAATATCCAAAACAAATTGAATTTTTTACAGCGTATCATGCTTCAAATTATATGCACATTTATTTTTATGGTGAATATTGGCACGATAAGAGCCGAAAATTAATGCGCATCTGAAATCATGCGAATTTACAACAACATAAATCAAATTAAAAGAAATACATTCGATAAATTAATCATGAATTTCCTGAAAAGTGCTTGGAATTGGATGAGATGATTAAAAGAATGCCGAAATTAGTCTCTGATCTACAGTTTATTTGCAAACCATTGAAAATTTGATGCATTAATTTTTTCACATTTCAATTATTTCTTATATTTTAATATGGCGATTGGAATAAAATCACAGTTTTGCCATAGAGCAAATTTTTCTTCGCAATGACTTTTATAAAACCATTTGTTCTTATAGTGACTTCCTTCAATGCCAATTTGCCGTTTCATGCATTTAATGTAGGAAAAATTGTTTTAAAATGCTTCTTCAACTGACCATAATAAGATAATATCAGTGAGTCCTAAGACGGCATTTCAATACAGCATTTTACGAGTTCATAAAGTCGAAATAAAACCTTTGATAGGAGTAAAAGGAATTTGAGACACAAGGTTTTAAGATCGTTGTAAACAAGCTGTGTGGGTTCTCATAAACCTGACTAAAATATGAAATCTATTGGCACCTCTTGGTGTCATAATAAAACCAAATTGATTTCTAGTGGCTTTCATAAAACGGCAAATGGTAAATGCACCCTTCTTTTTGTGGAAATGCTCCTTAAACTTTCTAAAAATGCTCCTTAGATGCGTTACTTGGGATGGACTACTCGAGTCGATTGCATCAGTATGACTCACCATGGTTCGGTTTTGGGAGAACTTACACTCCTGGGGAATCCTCAGTTGGACTAGGGTATCTTAGAGAGTGAGGAATAGAACAATCAGTATAGGAATGAATTTATTTTGTAGAAATCATTTGGATGTAAACGATCAAGGCTACCACGATGGGATCTCTAACACTCCTCGTCACATTTGGTAAATCTTGATTATTTTAGTCCTGCCCCAGTCCGGAAGTGCTGTAGCTTTACTCTGGAAAGCGGCTTCGCCATCATATGGACAATACTGAACAGTAATTACTCCTTGCTTCCTTAAATATTTGGTAAAGGCATATTTAGTACCAATATGCTTTAATCTTTTCTCGATTTTCTCGCCGTCTAGCTGGTGTATACAGCTCTGGGTGTCTTCAAGTATTTTAATGGGTCCAGATGATTCACCAATGTCGGCTAATATCTTTCTTAATCACAGCAACTCTCGACAGGATTCAGTCAGCGCAACAAACTTCCGCTTCAGTTGGCGACAGTGCAACGCAGTTCGGCTTTCGTGCTCCCCAGGACTCTACATAGACCCCCGCCAAGGAATACCAAATATCCGGAATTGGATTTTCGATCATTGCAATCAACAGCCCAGTCAGCCTCCACATAACATAACAGTGGCTCGGATGTTCCTCCAAGGTGAATATTCAGCTCCTTTGTTGCTCGTGGATATCTTACAACTCGTTTGACCACGTTCCAATCAGCACTGGTTGGATAGCTGACCTTCCGTTGCCAAAATAGAATCTGCAATTGATATGTCCGGGCTCGTCATCACGGAGACGTAGAGCAATCCTCCGATGAAAACTTTGATAGTCATCAACACGTGGTAGTTGACTGTCTCTCTCCTCCTTTCGCTATACGAATCCGGGACCCATGGGAATAGACGATGGGTATGCTTAACTCAATCCAAATCTTGCTGCTACGTGTATGTACGCAGATTGACTAACCAGGAAACATCCATAGACTTCTTCTAGGCTCAGTCCCAGGAAAATTAAAGGTTGCCTAACAGCTTAAATTGCTTCTTCAGGACAGACATAATCGTCTCGAATTCAGCTTCGTTGCTACACGCAATCACCATATCATCTACGTAAACAGCTATGAAATTAACGTCACCTTTTCTTTCTCGCTTGTTTAGGCACGGATCTGATCGGCATGGCAGGAACATCATCTCTCGCAGCACGTTGTCTAAAGTTCTGTTCCATACTTGTGCAGCTTGTTTATGTCTGTTGATTCGTTTCTTCAATCGGCAAACGGTGTTTGAATTGAGTTTCCATTCGGGAGGGGGCTTCATATGTATATATATATAGGGGGGTATATATATATATATATATATATATATATATATATATATATATATATATATATATATATATATATATATATATATATATATATATATATATATATATATATATAAAAAAGAATATATATATATATATATATATATATATATATATATATATATATATATATATATATATATATGTATATATATATATATATATATTTCTTTATCCAGTTTGCCATACAGGTATGCTGACTTCACATCAATATGTTTCACCAGAAGCATCATTCGATGCTTCTTCGTAGTCTGTGCCATATCGTTGTGAAAACCCTTGCGTTCTCAAACTTGCTTTGTAACGGATCATTCCCAACAAACATCAATGCTTAGTAACTGTTTGTTCAAACAAATTTCGAGAAGTTGTTCAGCCTTCTAGAAAGCTGAATAACTTCTCCAAATTTGTTTGAACAAGCGGATATTCGACATTGTTGTTTGTTGGGTTTCGTCATCTTGATCGGGTTCTTAAAAATCCATCTGCTTCCCACAGCTTTTTTGCCTACCGGTAGTGTTGACATCTCCCAAGGCTAATTCTCCGCCAGCGAGTTAAGCTCCTCCTTCATTGCGATCATCCAGTGTGCCCGTACAAATCCACATATTGCTTAATCGTAATTGCGAGTATCGCCAGCCAACTGCACTGCTGCTTTATTCACCTCGGAGTAACGAAGAGAACACCTATCGTTGAGCGCTTCGATCTGCGGTTACCTTCATCTTCAGTCACATTAGGATCCTTATTTTGAAGCGTGGTATCGAAAGAACATTCAACTTTCGCCCCTTTTTTTCTTTTTTGCTGCCCCCACCACGAAAAAATACAATGTTTTTTTCCTTCGTTTTTTTTTTTTTTGTTTTCTCCTTCCTTATTTACCTTCCTCCTCTTTTTTTTTTTTTCTTTCTTTTCCCAAATTAAACAAAAAAAATTTTTTTTTTGCTTTGATTTTCAAATTCTATTTTCCTTCGCCCCCCCGTCCCTTTTTCCCTAATTTTATTAGTTTTCCCTTAACAAAATCCATCTCCACCCCCCCCTCCTTCAGAATCAGCTTCGCCGTCGAAACGTGTGCATACAGGGTGCGGCAGAAAATAATGCGAAAATGTTCAAACTTGAGTATTGGGTTCATTCGTGTAGCTAGTGACTAATTTCTGTCGAAAGTGTATTTGTTTATGTTTACTTTCAAGTGCTGCATGTAAACATTCTATTTGTTTTATTGCAAATTCGTCAAAATGTTCGCGAAAGAATTGATCACCAGTTTGTTGCTCGCCCAGAAGAAGCCGAAAGAGATTGCCAAGGTGGTAGGGTGCCATTTGGCAACAGTTTACCGCATAAAAAAGTCCCTACAGGATGGTCCTAAGTAGCAGAAGCCAAGATGCGGACGTCTGCGCTTTGCACGCACGCCGAACGTGATCAAATCGGTCCGTGCAAAAATTGCTCGCAACCCGGTACGTTCCATAAGAAAACATGCAAAGGTAGCCAATATTTCGGAGAAATACATGCGCGGAATCATCGAGAATGATCTTCCGAGAGGTGAAACGCATATTACGGACCGGGTCAAGGAACTACGAGTGACTCGTTCCAAGAGATTGCTTTCCTTGTTGAAGAAGGAAAAAATGATAATTCTGTTCTCCGACGAAAAGCTTTTCAGCATCGATGCTGTGGCCAACAGCCGCACGGACCGGTTCATTTCACCGCAGAAAATGGAGAACGTTCCGGAAAAAGTGAAATTCAAATTTCAAACCAAACATCCAGCTGGTGTCATAATGTTTGGCTTGGTGGCGTCCAACGGTTTGAAAATGCCGCCTGTTTTCATTGATGCTGGAGTTAAAATCAATACCGAAGTGTATATCGGTATTTTAAAGGACCAAGTGCTTCCCTGGGTGAAGGTTAACTTCTCCGAAGACCAAAACGTTGTCCTACAGTAGGATGGAGCGCCGTGTCACACGTCCAATCGAACCCAACAATGTTTGAACGATAACATGGAGTTTTGGCCGAAGGATTTGTGGCCCCCTAGCAGTCCAGATCGTAATCCGTTGGATTATTCGATTTGGGCATATGTTGAAGCACGAGCCTGCAAAACATCACACCCTAGTGTGAAAATCCTGAAGTCAACCATAACACGCACATGGTAGTCAAGACGGAGGACTACGTCCAAAAGGCATGCTCTGGCTTCCAGCGTCGTCTCTAGGAAGTTATTAATAAAAATGGAGGACACATTGAATAAATTTGTTTAAAAGGAGTTTATAAAGATAACTGAATTTGAATTTTGAAAGAAATAGAACAAATTTTCGCATTATTTTCTGCTGCACCCTGTAGAAAAAAAAATCCCCCCCCCCCCCCCCCCCTAAAAAAAACCCCTTCTCGTTGTGTTCCCCTTTTTTAATTACCAAAAACATCCTTTTTCCCCCAGAAATGTTCCTTTTCCGTTCCCCCCCCCCCCCCCTTCCCCCGGGTCCCCATTCCCCCCCTTTCCACCCCCATTCCCCCCCAAAACCCCCCCGCGGGGTTTTTTTTCGTTAGAAAGTTTCACAATTCCTAGCTTGGCATCCATCTTCGAAAGATTTTTTCTGCTTCTTGAAATTTCACAGCCGAATTGTTACTAGTCTACTGGGCCCATAACCTCATGGAGAATGAGGAATAAAACACGTGTAGCTAGTAGAATGATCAGTATAGAAATGAATATATTTTGTAGTAATCATTTGGATGTAAACGATCAAGGCTACCACGATGTGTACCTCTAACGGGGTCAAGGTGCAAGACCTAGGACAGGACCTGCCAGCTCAGAGAGAGAGATGACCTCTTATAAATTTATGATTGCTATGATACGGGGGTCGCTCCAGTGTTGCCAGATCTGTTTACACAGTAATCCCATTGAAAATAAAGCAATTAAAAAATATTTCTTTTGTCGTTCGGGAAATGAAGGTGTATAAAACTAAACGTTAATTGATAAGGTTTTATTGAACTTCATTGATGCTTACGCTGCAAATTCTGCTGTGGGGAGAAAACTTGAGCAAGAGAATGTCTTCCTCGCTTGCGTTCCCAATGCAGGCCTTCACCAACTCTCGGCGAATGATTGGATCTCTCGGGAACCGATGAAAATGGAGACCCGGATGTGACACGTCACTGCGACCACAATTTATGAACTTTTATTTCCGCATTTGTTCTAGTATTCACAAACGAAAAAAGTGAAAAAGCAGTGACTACTAGCAACACCGCCAAACCAACAACAAACTGCCAGCGATCAATAAAAAACGTTCTTTTTGACAGGTAAATGGTCTTGTTTTTGCACTAACAGCTGGCAGGTCCTGTCCTTGTGCAAGACAGCTTTTTTCTTCAAAGCTACTCAGGATTAATCAATATTTGCACATTCTATGATATTCTTCTAATACACCTAACCCTTGACCTAACCCATTCGACGTTGGCTTCGACTGTGGAAAGCATTGCTGTGACGTTTGCTTGATTTGTGGGAACAAGACAAACATCGGATAAAGTCGTTATGATGAAGATCGCGTAGATATGCGGACACTGATTCGGAGTCCAGAAGAGAACCTTCTGTAGGTGATATTCTCTTTAGTTGCATACTTAGAGGGGGGCCTGATGATAGCGCGACCAGTTGATTTTCATACGGGGCGTCTGGAAATTAGCTGTGCTTGGGCTGGGGGATCAACACAAGTTCCATCCAAGCTAATAACAACGCTATACAATTCACACAAATTTCATGTGCACCGGTGCATAGCCAACCTCTCCTTTTACTTTGTGCCAAAACGTATCCTGTGAATGATTATTTTTTCAATAATTTCTCCATACACACATCATCAAAGAATACTTACCAAACTTTCTAGGCTAGTAGGAGTTGCTGGGGTATTTGCATCAAGATTCGTGTTGCACATTTTCGCAACCAAGAAATATTTATTTAATGACTAGCACGAGAAGATTACCACAACGTTGATACGGTAAACTTTCACGACAGAACTTTCTTGTTTTGATTATGCAATTTTACCGTCAAAACCAAGCTTTACAAAAGGTAGGAACGTTCAATATCCCAATATGAATCCAGTGAATAAGAGATGCTCATATTTACTCAGAGTTACTAAGGATTGCTCAGTGTCTTGTCCCTAGAACCGGGTAGACTATTCGTGTCGATTGCGTAGAGGGTGGGGGCTGAATGCGTTAGGAAGTGGGAGCTAATTGGCTCAATTAAGGGAAGGCGGGAACTAAATGGCTCAGACAATGAGTAGGATCTGAATGGCTCCATAGTGGCAAAATGGCTAGGACCCCCCATGAAGTAGTACCGTTGGGCAGTCCCGGGGGATTTCTGATTGTGCCACAAGGATACGGGTTTTAGTGGGAATAGAAGTCATCCTTTTCTCAAGGTCATCCCTGAACGCGCTCTGACACAGTGCACAATTACCAAGCACAGGCATCTGTGTTGAGTTAGTCCATAAGGATTCCCCCTCACCATTGAATAATAATAAAAAAAAAAACACACACACACCCAGCACACCAAAATTACCCTTACATTAGAAGAAAATGTTAATTTATTGATATCATAACTTTTTGGAGCCATTCAAAAAAAATTTACTTCGTGCTAGGGTATTTTGAAAAGAATTTCGAATTCAGCACCTGTGGATGACAAATTTGATATCATTGTAAGGCTTTTATATGGGGCGGCCCCAATATGCACTGTTTTGATGTAATATTCCCGTCCATATCACCACCCGTATCCATAGCAAACTTAATCAACGTGAGAAGTGAACATAGTTTAACGCGCAATTTTCAGCACAACAGAGCTACTGACGGTTCATTTAAACAAACAAACAAAGCAAACAGAGTAGTGTACAGAAAACAGCGCATTACTCTTGAATGGGTAAACCAATTTGAGCTGTTTACCGTTGAATGAGTTAACCAATCTGAGTTGTTTTTCAGTTATAATGTTCGTTTACGCTCAAAAAAACCCTATGTAAGTCCACTTTTGATTGATTCACATAACATGAAATTTTAATCTGTCATTGATAAATATAGTCAAATAAATTTTCATCATTTTTAAGAGCGTTTGGTTTCCACTTCGTCAAAGGAAGCACTACTTCACATCTTTGAAATAAAATTGCATCCCAAATGCTCGAGAGAAGACGAAGAAAAATTGTATCACAATGTATGGAATAATCAAAGGTTGAAAGACTCAATTTCACAGTATGTTAAAAGCCAGCATAATATAAGCTGGCTTAATTTTTTATCCGCATTTTTGCTCATCTCACGCGGCAATGTCTCGCAGACCTACTTTCCACCTTTTTAAACCGAGCTTGTTGACCTCTCGTTTGCATGTACGTACAGTGTGGTTGGACACCAAAACTATGAATTGCGGTGATATTGTAACCCACTTAGTTGGACGAGAAAGACTCATCTATTTTTTTTAACCCTTCTTGTCCTTGGGTGCTTCGAGTCAACTGCAGACACACACACAAAGGCCGGTTGAGTATCCCATCTCAATGGTACTGCAGCAATACTCAAGAGTTACGGCAAAACTTGTCTCAACTGATCTTATGCAAGCTGGAGGTTTACATTGCATAACAATTATGTTGCAGTTCGTATTCTATGATCGAAATTGTAAAAATGTCAATGAAATGTATTTGTTCAGCCCATAAGGCTTGTTGGACGGTTCTCGCAAGCCACCTTGAATTGAACTTTTCAATTTAATCCAATCCGTAATAAATCTCCGAATTTAGCAAAAAGGCAAAAAAAAAATCACAAAGGAAAGCGAATGAAATATCAAAGCAGCGGCGATATGCGTAGAAGCGATTTACCGTCGTCTGCACTAAGCAACGTCCACATTCAAATTCACTGGGTCGATAGAAATGCAACTCTTCACGGCAAAACATTCCATCAATCATCGTTTTTCCAAGACACGACAAGCCGCTGTGACAAATGCAACATCCAAAACGAATGTCTTAAAATGGAATCGTATGATAGGATAGTAGTTTGCATTTCGGAAAAGACGTAAGGTCGTTTCCATTCGATTATAAGCACTGCTGGTTAAAATTACAGATTGAAGTGATATCGCGATCATGAATAATACTTAGCTCGGCACAGCAGTGGGCGATCGTTTAAAGGTAGAAAAGTTATATTATTTTTTTGGCAATCCAGTTAAGAGGATAGAGATGCCAAAAAGCATGACACATGACTCAGCGAAATACAGTCCATTGGTTTTTTTTATGAGGTCAAGATCTAGGTAACTTGTCGCATCCTTGACCCAAACAATTTCATTTGATGTTATTTCGATTTGAGAAAAATAACTTAGTCTATTCACATTTGTCGATCCTATTGCGAAGCCTGGAGACGCTGAAAGCGTTTCTTGACACCTAGAAATCACATGGCAAAGCAGTCATCGATTAGTTTCTCAAGACCTGCCTTAGGCGAACACGCCCCAAAATAGTACCTTCTGCTTGATGGAGCGATTGCGAGTCGTGTTCCGTTAAGAGAGTCAATGCCAAATGAAATGCAAACAATGAGAGATACCTGAAAACGTGTGAAATTAGACAAATATGTATGTTTTTCGTCGCATACAATGACGCTCGTATGTTATTCGGGTGGGATTTATATTTGAGCTTGCGAGTTGTGTCACCGACATCAATCAGCAACACGCTCCCTGTGATCATTACATATTGATGGAACTCCTTTGCAATGACTGTCGTTCGCAGTGATGTGCTCTCTACTAAGTGCTGCTTTGAGAGAACAGAGTGCTTGAACATCCATATGCAGAGTGAAATCATTTCAGATATTTTCCAACTACCTATTCTGAGTGGGTGTTTAACAGTTGTGAGCAAAGTTGAAACTAAAAAATGCAAAATAGATATCGACCTTACTGTATTCGGTAGCTGGTGGTGGTCGGTATAATGCAAGAGTATGTTAGAGTGTCATCGCTTAGCTCAGTCGGTAAAAGTCAATCTGGGCTGGGTTCGACTCTCGGTCTAGTTTCGGAATTTCAAGTTTAATTTTTCTTTGACCAGGCTGGAAGTTGAAACTTTCATCTTCCAGCAAAAATACTATAATAACAATATAAGTCACTTCCTTTTTCCACATATACATGTTCTGTGACCCGTGTAACGCTGCCAACAGCACCATCTTGTGATAAAAATGACAATCAAAACATATTTATTTTACCTTTCCATTTGGTTAACTTTATTTTACCGTGTATGGTCTTTTTATGAGTATTGTTTGATAACTTTTGAGAATAATGCCGAAACGTGTGCTTCTTTTTACTTCTAGAAGAGAATTACTTTTTTATATTTCAATGAAGCAATGACAAGAAACATCACTAGTTTTATATTAACTGTTTAATTTTTTGAAACAAATACATTAACCTTATTTTTTAATCGAGGTTATGATTGAGTTATACATTCTTCAAAATGTCGACGCTAATTTTGCCAACATATTTTACGCATTTTGAACATCTTTTGAAAGTAAAATTTACTCCTTTATGACTTTGTCATGGGCGTACAAACAACGCATTTTCCACATTATAAAAATTAGTAAAAAGTATGCCTTTTTTGACTTATGTACAGTATACGTATAAATAAGTAAATGCAATACACCCTTTTAATGAGTGATTCCCTCAGAAATCCCAGTATTCCAGGAAAACGAGTACTTTACAGCTATAAAAGAGCTTAATGGGAGTAACGTTTCCTTGAGAATTGGTGACGTTTTTCTTCGTTTTGACTTTTCTGAATTGCAACGAATCGAACGAAAGTTCAATGAAAATACAGTTGCATTCGTGAAAATGGGTTAATATATCATAGTATATTTGATGACCACGCATATTAAGAATGCTGATCTCAGTGAAAAATGAAGGAAACGGTACATGTTCAAACGCAATGACAGCCTGAAGTAAATTATTTCGGCCAACATAAATCAAAAACATCATCTTATCGGAGCTGCCTAACAAAGGAAGTGAGCCAACTCCAGGTTGACAAGTATGATTTAAATCCGGTTCCGTTTCCGATGTCGTTGTGTTAAGGCCAAGGAATCAATTTGTCTCCAAAAATCGTGAAAAACTAGCAACAAAAGAGTAGGTGTAATTGACCCAATCAATTGCCAACAATAAAATGTTGCGAATGATTTTGTAGACAACAAAGAGTAAACAATATTGTTGTGTGTTTTCATGAATTGTGAAGACGTGAGTTGAGTATCATTTGCAGGCCAAAATTTTGTCTAATAGCATCAAAGTATCTCTCAGCTTCGTAATATTTGAAAATCATTCGATGATAATCAAAATAAAAATTGCAACCGCAAATCTTGCTTCCTTTCCTGCAGACGATCTTCGTCCTATCCTGTTTAAGTTGCAACAAAGCATAGTTGCGTGTTGCTTTTGTCATGACATTCGCAGATGGCAACAAGTCGGTGTTGCGGCGACTTGTTCGGATATTGATTCTTTAGCTAAGGCCTAAGCCTTAGTCTTACAATTTGTCATTTGTTTCTATTTTTCAGTTGAGTACTTTTGAAATATTACGCTTGGTATAACAAAAGCTGCATAACTTATAAGAAGCCTGTAAATTTAGAGTGTAGTAGTTGCCACGTTTCTCACTAATGGTAAATTTGCTTCCAGCCTGATCAAGGAAAATTATTTGAATCAAAAATCTTACAGACTTTCGTAGATGTAAACAAATACTGATTTTGGAGCTACTTAACACATTTATGTTTTCTTGTCCACATGCGACAACGTTTAGATTAAATAAGCTAAATTGATTCACTAAAGCATCAAATTTCATCAAAATTCAATTTTAAGGTACACTTTAAGAAGTTCTCAAGACTCATTTGATAAAACCACGCATAAAACTTGTTATTCTACATAACATCGATACAACAGCCATAAAACCCTCATAAGTTCAAAAGGCCCAAACTACAGAACTCAAGACTATTTTCCAAGATTCGCTTAAAACTTGAAAGTTTTATCGGTACATAATCGTAATTACATTCAGGACATGCTTAAAACTATGATAAAACTACCTCAAGTTTTGGTAGTTTTATGATTTATCTCTTTAAGAACACTTCCAGTCCGTCACAAATATGTTCGGCCGAACCCTATTCCAAGCAAGGGTAAAGAAACAACGCTCATTTTTTGCAGTATGATGCTTCACATGATGATGCACCGTGGGGCAAAAAATGAGCGTTGTTTTGTTTACCTCGTGCTTGGAATAGGGTCCCGGGAGCTGAAGCCGTTCTCCTTTTTTGAAGATTCCATTTTTGGATTCGTTCTGCTGAATGGGGACTTTTTTTTAAGAGAAAAAAAAACATCGATATACATATGATGTTTCTTTTCTAAAGTGGATACGTATGTAAATTAATTGTAAAATTGACCATAAATGCATAAGTTTGTTGCCTGCAATTGATAATTTTTTCTTGCGACGTTCAGGTTATTGATGTTTTGTAACATAAAAGTTCGAAAATTTTAATGAACCACGGAATCATTGCTAGAACATTGATTTATTTGAAAAATAAAAAATACTTGAAAATTCAACAATAAGGTGACAAGGCTGATAAATTGTTAGATCTTGAATAAATTGTGTCTACAATCCATTTTAAGTTTCAAAATATATTTTAAACGGAATAAATTGTTCGTAGCATTGGAAAAACGAGAGTTTTTTTTTGCATACATATGTAAATGGCTACCATTCCGAGGGAATCCAGAGTAGCCACGCTCACCATTTTTTCAATGATTTTATCTAAAACTACCATAAAACGCATATAAAACTAATATTTCTTGCAGAAGACTAACAAGATTTTTTTAAGAGCGCGATAAGTTCATCTTTACTTGTTCTTTTCTTGAAAAAGAGGAGTAACGCTTGAATAAAACTTGTTTGAATTGCTCAAGGTAAACAAGTCTTTCGTAAGATAGCCATAAAATCAGTGTGGAGAAGGCAAAGAAAATGTGAACGTTCAAATCAAAAGTGCCTATGCATAATTGTTGTTCATAATTACAGCTTATGATTTATTGTTTTTAATCACCAGCGTCAGTCAATCAAAATATAAAAAAAAACTCTAACTTGAATATGCTAACAATGAATTTGGGAAGAGGAACAGATAATAATATTGCGTCGATGGCTGAAACATCAGTTGAGCGAAAGATAATTTTTCTCTTGATCTGTACGCTGAAGAGGCCTCGACCCCCCCCCCCCCCCATTTTAAAAGCCACAGGAAAAACGATTTTCGCTCACAGATATACTAATTTTTACTTGCAACGAGTATGAATATTGTGTAGCCTATTGGGAACTGAAATGCACGACTCGGGAGAATTCAACATTAACATAACATTTTACAATCGTAGTATGTATGTATGTATGTAAGGTAGCCACCATCCCTTCTAAGACCTTGTCATGTATGCAGCTCCACTTAATAGCAAGATCAAATTGAGTTGCCGGGTTGTATTCACAGTAACGCTGTATGAAGGGCCAAAAACGGTGGGGCGGACCCGTAAGCAGAGACACTTACGCGAAACCCGCGGGAACATGAGATTCTCCTTCCAACGATACGATCCAACAAATCGAATAACCCAATTCGCAATACTCATTAAGCTTTCTACGGGATGGCTTGTTAAGAAGGGCGCGTCACTCTCACTGAAACTGTTGGAGTAGAATTCACAGCATCACAATCGAATCGGTAGGATAAAGAAAATGATACTGTTTGTTCCCTCCTAGACGCCGGTTGTCATACCACTCCATTGTCCAATTCCAGCTTGAGTGATACCCTGATGCTCCCTCCCTTCCCAATATATATTCAGTGTCATATAGTAATATTTAAAATCTTGTGAATTAATATTATAATTATAAAATTATAGTGAATGAATATTATAATGACAAATAATATAGTGAATGAATATAAGAATGATAATAGCACTTCCATTTGTGAACCTGAAAGTTAGACAATGTAGCTACGAGAAAAAAAATTGATATTAAATTATCTCATAAAACTTGGGATACCTATGAATGATCTGAAATTAAATAGCAATAGAAAAGTAAACCTAAAATTTCGATGTGCTGTTCCGTTTCCTTGCAATAATTTATGTAGCGAGTCTCATCGGAAATAGTGATTTTAATGAAATGAATTTAAATGCAATTATGTCACATCATTTAATATCATAACATAAAATAATAAACTGACGTTATAATATAAAATAATAATACCAGCAGGCCAGTAAACTATAGTAGAAAACATATATCCGTAACTAAGCTGAACATCCACTCATCGAAAGACTTCCACTTTTGCAGTTTCTATTGGATTAAGATCTACTAAGATTAGAATTTGTTTTCACAATAATAGTCAGAGAACATAATAAACGTAGGTACAAGATGTATCTGACATCTACTGGTATGTTACTGAAAATAAAAATTTGATGTGTATTAATATCATAATAATATTGGAAAAAAACTGAAAACAGCTAATAATAAGGCGAAATAAATTTCATATGAGTATGAATCAAAAAACTGAATCTTAATAAAACAAACATACAAAAAGATAAAAAATTGAATTTTTCGATAGCTCTTGTTCATCTGGACCCATAAATGATACTTTATTTCTGTAAAATAGGAAATGAATGATTGTAAACTGCTAGGTTTTAAATTAATATATATTTTTGATGAAGAAGGAAAGAGCTTTTTTTAAGTAGAATTTTTTGAAATATGATTTTTTCTAAAAAATAAAAAAACATCAAAAACCTTTCTATCTTTTCAAATACATAACATAGGTTAGATGAGCTATAACTGACAAGGATGCATATATGCGAAGCTGAAAATGACTTATAAAAAAGCATACAAAATGTAATGCATGGATGTTATAATATAAAATGATAATAATTTCATTTTTATTTAAATGTCTCCAGATTGTGGTCCTGCTGCAATTGTACCATGAACCTGAAAGCTAAGACAATGTATCATAGCCACGAGAAAAAAATTGATTTAAAATTATTTTACAAAACTTGGGATATCCATGGATGATCTGAAAGTTTATAGTATATAAGGAATCATGGGATATAAACCATATAATGAACCTAAAATTTCGATGTGCTGCTCTGCTAATAAATGTGATATAACCACAAAGGAACTGACTCTTAGCTTCGGGTCTTGATCCCTACTGAGCCCTTGCGGCACGTCAAGCCGGCCAGTTCAGCGCAAGGGAACAAGTCTTTCGTAAGATAGCCATAAAATCAGTGGGGAGAAGGCACATCGTAAACAAAGAAAATTGAACGTTCAAACCAAAAGTGCCTATGGATAATTGTTGTTCATAATTACAGCTTATAATTTATTGGTTTTAATCAAAAAAGATTAATAAAGCCTATGCATAATTGTTGTTCTTAGTCATAATTCGCTTAGAATTTATTGTTTCCTCCCAGCGTAAGTCGAATCAAACTTTAAAAAAAATCCTAACTTGAATATGCTAACAATGAATTTGGGAAGAAGAACAGATAATAATATTGCGTCGATGGCTGAAACATCAGTTGAGCGGAAGATGATTTTTCTCTTGATCTGTACGCTGAACCTAGCGTTGGAAGAAGTGCGCTGTGTAGTGGATCTCTGAGCGATTCCAGCGCACTACTTCGACTTTGGATTAAACGTGCGGATGGAAAAATCGATTTTCGCTCAGATGATATACCAATTTTTACTTACAACGAGTATAAATATTGTGTAGCATTGGGAACCCCGGAGAATTTAACATTTCATTTTACAATCGTAGTGCACATTAAACCTTACGTCAAAAGTACTGCGCTGTATTTCCACGGTGCTGCGCCATATAACGCACTACCTGAGACGTTAGGTTTAACTTGCACAACTGGCATAAAATCAAATCTCATGAGTAATGCATTTCGGTTTTTAACTGGCGACACAATGCACCATTTAATTTTATTCGTTACAAAAAATAGGACGCATAACGCATAGACCCTTTTGATAGGTTAGTCTCAGTAGGCTGCGAATCTAATGGAATGGTCAAAAAATTGTCGTTGGTGGCTGAGATGAAGGAGTGTTCAATATATTGGATAGGTTTTTATTGAATTTCCGCTTGAACGATGCACTAGTTTTTAATTTCTTCCACCTGTGGGCGTCTACTGTGACAGTTTGTTTACTTTTCACATAATGTTCTTTCTCAAGAATATTTGCTCTTATTTAAAATCAAATGGTTCTAAGAGAGTTTTATGGCAGCATTTCCAAGATAAATTCATCTTAAAGAAGAATGTCATAGAACTTTTACAAGACTTTTATCAGGTTTTATGCAAGTTGCGAAACGATGTCTTGAGAGGGCGATCAAGTATCTTATAAAATTACTGATAAGGTGAATTACACTTATAAATGATGTTGTTTTATGGAGGTTTCTTCAAGTGTTTTATAATCACTATTAAGAACTGTTAATGAATTAAAACCACCTTAACTTGAAAATGCCCTGATAAAACCGGATTAACTCCATAATGCTTTGATAAAACTACCACAAAACATGAATAAAACCAATTTGCATTTGA
>JAHHFK020005634.1:0-22538 GCA_024533555.2 Aedes koreicus | reverse complement strand
AACCAGGCCTGTATGAATACCCCGCCTCTACTGTGTACCATTTTATTAAGACTTGACTGTTTTTCCAAATGTCAAATATGATAACCTATGTATTACTATAAACCGCGAATACACGTGTTGAATTACTCTCGTTATGTCCGGATTCTTTTATTGAGTTTCTCCGTAAATCCGAATACCCACATCAAGTTATGGGCCCAGTGACGCGGTGCTTTGTGGACAATTTGTTTTCGTGTAGTGTTTTGGTGTTACGATGGAAGCGGAGAGATCGGAACGACGTTTCCTGCCGCTCTTCGACGGCACAAACTTCGCGGCGTGGAAGTTCCATATGTTGATCCTGCTAGAGGAGCATGAGCTGGTGGAGTGCGTGGATACGTACGCAGTGGATGTGCCGGAACTACAGAATTCGATCACGAATGCCGAAGATGTGAAAGCACAGAAGAAGCTAGACCAGGAAAAGCGTACAAAGAAAGATAGAAAGTGTAAGTCTCTACTTGTGTCGCGCATTCATGATTCCCAACTCGAATACATACACGACAAGCGGTTTCCAAAAGACATTTGGGATGCACTGCATCGTGTATTCGAGCGCCGGAGCATCGCGAGTAGGATGCATCTGTTGCGAACGGTGCTTACTACGCGATTTGGAGGTGGATCACTGCAACAGCATTTCCTGAAATTTGATAAGCTCGCGCGGGAATACAAAGCGACGGATGCAGTATTGGAGCAAAGTCGATTTGATATGCTACCTACTTTTCTGCTGACGATGGTCTTTTTTTATTCGACGGTGGTGACTGCATTAGAGACGATGCCGGAGGAAACCCTCTCCTTAGAGTTCGTTAAATGCAGATTGCTGGACGAGGAAACCAAGCGAAAGAGCGTCGAAACAAGTGCTGCTAGCGGGGGCGATGGAGGAGCTGCTTTCTCTGGAGCGAAGAAGTTTACGAGGAACAAGAAAATAAAATGTTTCGGTTGTAAAAAAGAGGGCCACAAACTGTCGGAGTGCCCGACGAAGAAGAAAGTGGACAGCAAAAGTGATAAATCGAACAAATCTAAAGCGAACGTCGCTGAACAAAGTGGAGTGTGTTTCGTTGGCGTCAGCAGGGGAATCGATGCCCCGGCAGAACCGAAAAAAGTACAGTGGTTTATCGATTCCGGGTACTCGGATCATTTAGTGAATGAGAAGCCGTTGTTCGATGATCAACCGTTAGAGTGTCCGATCGAGATCGCACCCCTCCCCCCCCCCCCCCCCCCCCTTTTTTTTTTTTTTTTTTTTTTTTTTTTTTTTTTTTTAAAAAAACTGGCCCGTATGTTCCTGAGCTCCGGTGTTATTTTGTTTTCCGTGATGCGCGTCGATGAAGTTGGAATGAAAGTGACATACCAAGCCGGAAAAGGTGGAAATCCACCCCCCGGGGGGTCTAGTCGCTACGGGCGCGCGCGTTGGCGAACTGTACCGTTTGAACTTCTATTCGAACAAGTGTCGTGCGAGTGAGTCTTTGAGCCTCCTTTTTTTTTATCTGTGGCATCGTCGTTTCGGTCACTTGAATTCCAGTAGCCTTGAGAAGTTAATTCGTGACGACATGGTTACTGGCATGAAGTTGGACAATCGTGTGAAGGACAAAAACTTGATCGTGTGTGAGCCTTGCCTCGTCGGCAAACAGACGCGTAAGCCGTTCGTCGCGCGCGAAGGCAAGATGTCGTCGCGTGTGTTAGAACAGATACACTCAGATGTATGCGGTCCAGTTGTCACCGGTTGGATTGTCGGGAATGAAGTACTTTGTGACCTTCACCGACGACTGGAGCCACTTCGTCATCTTTTTCTGGTGTTTCTGAAATTGTCGTCTAAAGGATGAAGTCTTCAGTATTTCCAATTCTACGAGGCGTTGGTGACGGCAAAGTTCGGACGAAAGGTACACCGCTTGCCGTTGCGACAACGGCGGTGAGTATAAAAACAAGAAATTCGATCGATTTTGTACAGAGAAGGGCATCCAGGTGGAATGGACGGTTCCCCACACACCGGAACAGAATGGCGTTAGCGAGCGGTTGAACCGCACTCTTGTCGAGAGAGGCTAAACTCCAAGGCTGATCGACGTTTCTGCGGGGCAGGCGATCCAAACGGCTGCGTATTTGTTGAACCGTAGTCCCACGTCGGCGATTGCTTCTAATGTCACACCGTACGAATTGTGGGAAGGACGCAAGCCGAACGTCAGCAAGCTCCGTTCATTTGGCTGTGCTGCATATGTTCATGTTCCAAAGGAGGTGCGAAAAAGTTGGATGAGATGACCGCAAAGGCGTGGAAGGGTATTTTTCGTGGGTTATGCACACAATGGCTACCGTGTGTGGAATCCGTCGACAGGGCGCATTATTCATGCTCGGGACGTGGACTTCGATGAGTTGAAGAATCCAGAATACGGCGAAGGTGGTAGGCTAGCCATCGTAACTATTCCTGTGAACAGCGAGCAATATGCAGATCGTGGATCGGAGGATGAAGCCAACCGTCCGGAATCAGATCAGCCGGAAGACGTGTCGGACGATGAGTTTGACAGTTTTCGTGAGGAAGAGCAGCAGGAACCAGATAGGGAATCCGGGTCCGAAGAAGATAAGGGTGATGTCGAACCAGTGGAACAGGACAATCAGCAACGACCGTAGCGGTGACGGGCCGCTCCATCGTGGCATCAAGATTATGAAGTTGAGTACGCGGCGTACGCTCTCAACGCAACCAGCTATGTGGAGAATTTGCCCAATTCCATAGCTGAGGCTCGAACGCGGGTAGTGATTGGGGAAAATGGACGACTGCCATCCAAGAAGAACTGGACTCGTTACTTCGAAAACAAAACTTGGAAACTCGTGAAGCTTCCGGAAGGCCGGAAGACAGTGTCCAACAAGTGGGTTTTTATAGTGAAGCGAGGAGTGGATGGCACACCGGATCGCTACAAGGCGCGACTCGTGGCTAGAAGGTTTAGCCAAAAATATGGTATAGACTACTCGGAAACGTATTCACCGGTCGCAAAGTTGGATACGTTTCGAACTGTGCTGGTGCTTGCTAATCAGGAGGGATTGTTGTCCATCAAATGGACGTAAAGACGGCCTTCCTGAATGACTCACTTTCGGAGGAGCTGTATATGGACCAACCCGAAGGTTTCGAACAAGGCAAAGACCTCGTGTGTCGATTGGAGAAGTCTATATACGGTCTGAAGCAGGCGTCTCGGGCATGGAACGACCGTTTCCATAGCCTCATGTCCGGTCAGTTGAAGTTTGAGAGGAGTGGAAACGACCAGTGTCTTTATACACGGAGAATGGGAGCCGAAAAAATTATCATCGTTCTGTATGTCGACGACGTGGTGATTGCTGGTTCGTTGAAGGCCGCGAAGATGATCAAAGGATATTTGGCTCGAGAATTTGATATGACGGACATTGGAGAGATTAAGTGTTTTCTGGGATTGCGCGTCGATTACAGCTTGAACGAAGGAGTGTTGCGGATTAGTCAGAAGCAGTACCTTCTTGACGTTCTGAAGCGTTTTCAAATGTCCGACTGTAAGCCAATTCCAACTCCACTAGAGAACCACCTGAAGGGATTGGAGAAGGATAGAACAACGAAGCCATATCGCGAATTGATTGGATGCTTGACATATGCTGCGATGACTTCTAGGCCAGATCTGGCGGCTGCCGTGAATTTTCTGAGCCAATTCCAGAGCTGCCCTAACAAGATTCATTGGGTGTATCTAAAGAGAATTCTGCGCTACCTTAGAGGGACAATCGACGTTGGTCTGATTTACAAAAGAACTAAGGATTCACCGCTGCTAGAAGTGTTTTCAGACGCCGATTGGGCAAATAACCTGTCCGATAGGCGTTCAGGCGGTGGCTGTTGTTTTGTACAAAGTATTTGGAAGCACCGTCTGCAAGATCACTCGGAAGCAACAAACCGTTCTACTATCGTCTACAGAAGCGGAACTATTGCTGCTTTGTGTACAGCTGCCTGTCACGGGATGTGGATGTGCCGCTGTCCCAACGCGTGATTTGTGGTGCGAAACAGAGGGCTGTTGTGTTATACGAAAGTGCTCCAGTCTGCAATGAGATTTCTGAAGACTCTAAGGACTTCGGAAGGCTGAAGCACGTGGACGTGAAAGTTCCACTTCTTGCGGAACTTAATCAAGAAAATCAATTCGTCTACACGGTATATTCCGTCTTCTGAACAACCTGCAGGCTTATGACCAAGGGATTACCGGTGGCTTCATTCCAGCCGCATCGTGCAAGTATTGGTGTATCCAGTTGCAGCGTTTGAGCAGGGGTGTAAAGGTGCAACCTCTGGCAACCAGGCCTGTTTGAATACCTCTACTGTACCATTTATTAGACTTGACTGTTTTTCCAAATGTCAAATATGATAACCTATGTATTACTATAAACCGTGTTGAATTACTCTCGTTATGTCCGTGTTGAGGAACAGCATCTTCCCTCTCAGACTACAACCCTGTCGTTCCTCACAAAAATGAGAACAAAACTCAGTATTGATGTTTGCTATCAATAGGGGTGAGACATCGTATCACAGCGTTTGGGAGATTGTCGGAGTCATCGATGACAACATGTGAGAAACAGGAGTGATAAGCAGTGATAAGAGAGTGGGATCCCTCTCTCACTACTATGGACACCCTCAATCTTCGATCACCGGCTGACGATGACCTGCAGTATTAGGATCAGTTAGTTCAACCTCAACTCGCATTTCGATCGCCAGCACACCGGTTAAGGCCTCCGCATGGCCAGCGTATAGTTTTTAGTTTTAAGTCGAAATTCTGTTAGTTCATTAAGCCCGTAATAAATGTAGTTCATGTAGTTTTTGTTTTAGTGCAAATATATTTGTTTTTTAATGTGTAGCGGTAACCGCGAGTGTGATTTAATGACCAGAAAAGGAAAAATCCGCTAGCCAGGAGGATAGTCAAATGAAGAATTTCCCGTGAGGTAACCCCAAACCCGTCGAGTGTTGAGGATCCACCCATCGAAGGAGGTAATCCGGTTCATACCCAACATAAATTATGTGTAGCATCCCATTAATGAGACGCATCGTACCTACTGCGAATTGGTCCATGGTGGGATCTTTCGCTCCATCTTGAAGGCTGAAAGCGAAAAACGATAGATGATGTTGTTGTGATGATGCAGATAGCGATAATGATGAGGAGGTATCATGCGTGTGATGAAGAAATGTACGCCAAGATCAATTTATTGTTGGAGTTTTCTAGGTTTTTTTTTGACATAGGACTACGTTTCTCTTTTCTATACCAGGTGGCATTTCAAAATTTTGAAAATTGAGAGCGTTGAACTAAAGTGTAAGGTTTTTAAGTCTGACGTCAATATTCACATTTATGGTGACTTTAATCAAAATGCTACTGATTTTATTGTAGATGATCAAAATGAATCTCTTTTAATATCAATAATTGTAGAAAATTTAACGCTTCTTACTCTTTTTGAAAAAAGTGCGGAGATTGGACTGAATCAAATAAATCATGTACGAAATCAGAACAATTGCTACCTTGATTTATTGTTCACTACTATGACCGATGATTTCTGCGTTATTAAGGCACCAGCTCCTCTTTGGAAAAATGAAGCTTTTCATACTGCTATTGAATATTCCATTTTCAGTCATGACAACGCCACAATGTTGGATAACGATTTATCCGAAATTTATTTTGATTTTAAACAAGTCTGCAATCTAGTCTAATAATCTACAATCTAATTAAAAACATACTATACTCGATTGATTGGCAAACCCTAATTTGCAATTTGTCAACAGAGCAGGCCGTATTTGTATTCTATTAAAACATCTACGATATAGTAGAGACTGCAGTACCCCAAAGACATAGGAGAAAACCTAATAAGAATCCGATGTGGTATAGTAAGACAATTCTAGGGTTTTTTTTTCATTAGGGCGAATCTACAATTGAGAGATTCTCTCCGGGCTCGCTCTCTTTCATTCATTACAGCGCCATTATAAAACTTTTGAGGGATTCTTCAGTACAGATCGAAACACAACAGTGCTGGCTAGCATACTCTACAAATAGTAGAATGAAAAACGTAAAGGTTATTGGTTTATGAATGAAAGAGAGCGAGCCCGGAGAGAATCTCTCAATTGCAGATTCGCCCTAATGAAAAAAAACCCTAGAATTATAAATCTCAAAATCAGGAAGCAAAAATCGCACAGAGCTTATAAAAAAGCTAAAAATGATATGAATCTCACAATATATTTAACTATCTGTGATCAACTGAATTCAGAAATGAAGATCGCACATGAGGAGTATAATAGAACAACTGAAACTAATATCAAATCAGACCCGAAATCGTTTTTCAGCCTTGTTATAGATAAGAAGAAATTAAGAAATATTCCAACAAAAATGCAATTCAACGACAAAGACGGTAAAAATCCAACCGAAATCAGTAACTTATGTGCTGATTTTTTTCAAGATGTTTACACAACTCGTGACGACAAGGATCGAGATTATCAATTTTTCTCATATCTTCCTGAACCTTAATTAAATGTGACTGTTGATAATGTATCCGTCAACGAAATTTTGCTTTATTTAATCACATTAGACGCTTCTAAAGGAGCTGGTCCTGGCGGATTACTGCCAGTATTTTTGAAAACATTATCAAAGGAATAAGTGAAACCCTTGTTTTGGTTGTTTAATTCATCTCTAAAAACTGGCATATTTCCCCTCATTTGGAAAGAATCGTACTTGGTTCCAATCGTCAAAACCGGTACAAAATCAGATGGTAAAAACTATCGTGGGATTGCAATATTATCTTGTATTCCCAAACTGTTTGAGTCCATTATCAATCAACACATTTTTTCACAAGTAAAAAATATTATTTCTATTAATCAACATGGCTTTGTCCTTTCATAACGCTCTACTACTACAAATTTGATAAATTTTGTAAATTTTTCAATTAATGCTATGGATGAAGGTAATTATGTTGAAACCTTATACACTGACTTTAGCAAAGCATTTGTTAGAGTGGATATTCCTTTGTTGCTTTACAAATTGTCTAAGATAGGTTTCAATTACAATTCATTAAAGTGGGCTCAGTCATACTTGCGTGGAAGAACACAATGAGTAAGATTGGAAGGAAAGCTATCATCGGTTGTGAATGTTACATCGGGAGTACCACAGGGTTCCCATCTGGGTCCTTTACTATTTATTCTGTTTTTCAATGATGTTGAATATATTTTACGCCATTTAAATGTTTTGATACATGCAGAAGACATGAAACGTTTCATGGAAATACATACGTAAATCATCTGACATTGAAGTCTTTCAAAGAGAAGTTGATAATTTTCATATTTGGTGTACAAAAAGCTTGCTAGAGATTAACGTAAAAAAGTGCATCTCAGTCTCATTCACTAAAAAGCGCACTGTAAGGCAAGACACCATCACTATAGGTCAACAAACTGTTGAAAAATGCAATCAAGTTAGAGATTTGGGAGTCATTCTTGATTCCGAGGTCAGTTTTGTAGAACACTATAACAATATAATTTACAAGGCAAGTAATATGCTCGGGTTCATCGAAAGGTTTAGTTTTCATTTCAATGATCCCTATACAATAAAAACGTATAAAAAAAAGTATATGGTATATATCCGCTGGATACCACAAAAGTTCAACTCAGTGGACGCAGTGGTTCTACGCCCCAACAAAAAAAAATCCGCTGGATATCACAGTTTTCAAGGACAAAGAATTCAGTCCCTCTGAAACATCTAACGTGCCTCTAGGAACACCGGATAAGCAACCAGTTCATCGAAAAATCAGCCCACTTCAACGGAGCAAATGGAAGTTCCGCCAATTTCGTCAGCAAGAACATCGGATAACCAACGCAGTGCATCTGATAAGCAGCTCACAACGGAGCAACTGGGTGCCGCACTGGCTACATCGGTTTCGCCAACACTTAAAGATTATGACCTAGACTACAAATTTGTTGGATTCGAAGGGGAGTCGTTTAAACCTGTGTTTTGAAAAGACAGTTCCGACAAAGGCGAAAAGAATCCCACCAAATTGAACATACGACCAAGCAATATTATGCCTGATGATGATGATGATGATTGATTACGTAATACTATCATCTATTGAAGCAAGGTAACATTCCATAGCAATGGAATAATCTGAAAATCGATTTGATCAGGATTCTATTATTGTATGTGATCATCATGCTCCTGTATGAAGGGCCAAAAACGTTTAGGCGGACCCGTAAGCAGAGACACTTACGCGAAACCCACGAATATAGGGAAGAGAATCTCTTACGTAAATTTTTCTATGGCTTTGCTGTAGTAGCTCTTCAACAGACCCATGAACGAAACGTCAAGGGGCTGCATGCAGTGTGTGCAGTGCGGTGGTAGGGATACGACCGTGACGTGATTATCCCGAGCCAGCTCAATGAACTCCAGGTTCTTCGTATGGGATGCATGCTCGCCGAGGATTAGCAACACCGGATCTGTTGCAGGTTCGGTGTGCTTGAGAAAGTGTTTGAACGAATCTACAAAATGGTCCGATTGCATCCAGCCACTAGGGGGAGCCCTAAAAAGCGTTCCATTAGGAGCTCCTCATGCAGCTCCTCCTTCATACGTACGCGAGGGCAGATCCGCATCAGAGGTTTGTAATGTCCGGTGGCGGACATGCAAATAACAGCGGTAGTGAGTAATCCTCTCTCTGAATATTTTAGTGTTCCAACTTGCTTCTCTCCTTTCATTGCAAGAATTTTCGACGAACGGTATTAAACCTGAGCAAAAGGTCTCGTCCATGTTAAACGTCCGATGAGGGGTAAGATATTTTTCGTCGATTACACTCTCCAAACTTCTGCCAGTCGGTATAATGAAGCATCGGGTTCTTGCAGAAGATTTTTTCGGAGTGCGGAGTGACAACTCCGGATGGCGTTTACGGAATCCATCAAGCCAATCTTTTCCCGCAAGTCCTGACTCTTTGTAAAAGTTGTTCAGCAAATCATTTTTTACTGCAATCTGGTAGGCTAGACGTCTAACGTCTAATTTGTTCAGGTCAAAGAACCGACCCTCCATCTGGAGCCGATGTCCGGCTAGCACGTCCTCCAGTTCTGTGGGAAAAACAGTATCAAAGCGTCCCAGACGTTTTGCTACAGAGATGCCTGTTAGTAACTTTTCCATCCGATGGCGGAGAGTTTCGCTGGGTACATAAAAAAAGGCGGCTGCTTTACGGACTTTCACTGCACCCTTTTGCACTAGGGTAAATGTCCTTCAGGCACCGTCCACGAGCCGCGATTTGACTTACGGTTATGTGCGAACCATATTTTAATCGATTTTTTTTCACGAAAACAAAAGACACTTCCAAAATGTCGATTGCATCATCCTGGATTGCACCAAAGCTAACCTCAAAACTGAAAAGTAAAGAATGAAATATCATCTGCCAAAGCGACCCATGTTGCCCCGATGGTGATTCCATTACAAGAATGCGCTATTTATATGTAACTTACATTTATTAATGCCAAAAATCATACTATTTGCTTATATTTGATAATATGCAAAGGTTGTTCAGGGTAAATCATGAACAGTTCACTGAAACACAAACTCTCTTATCATAAAATGCAATTGGTCGTTCTGAAAACGACAATGGTTATGATACGCCTAAGAAATTAATTCATATTTTAGGTTTATTTGGCCAGCTGTGCTAATGTGCTGTTTTCAATCCTGATAGTAGTTTATTAAACTTCTCGTCGCTGTGAATGGCCGACGGCAAGATACTTAAAATGATTCTAGTAATCTAGTTGTCACAAACATCGTTTTGCACTGGGATGTGCCCGGCTCCGGTAAGGCTTCGGAAGCGGATGCCGCCCGCGCGGATTATCGATTTTAACGACCCATTGCCACGGTAATAGGTCGAGCAGGGAAATTTGCAAACCTTTGCAGCGCTTCCTTCTGGTTTGTAGATGATCAAGCGCAGGCAATAACTTACGAACCAGACGCGCAATCACGAGAAAACGGATGACATAAAAAAAACTGAGAAAAAATCTTCGTAACGGGAGAGCGAAAAACACAACCGTACAACCGCTCAATCGAACTTGAATATTCCAATGAAATGATTTTGGTTCGAATCGTGTGCTTCATAATGGCGTTGATAGCATTGCCTCGAAAGAAGAGTGGCACAAACATGCAGTACGAAGCAAATTTCATAAGAGGGGAAGGGCTTCAGTTATAAAACCAGACACCGGCAACAAAACAAAATAATTTTGCAGCTGAGGGAAACGGCTATGGCTGTACTAAATATGGAATGAAACCTAGTGTAATAAAAAGAAGGCGACAATTTTAACCATTTATTATCCGTTTTTGAGGACCCGCACAGGGAAAACTATATTTTCAACCTGTTCGTATGCAAGTTTTGTATGGGAGCAAAAGTAGGTCATTTTGAAGCAAAAAATTGAACTTCTTATACAAATAGCTCTTAATTGAATTTTAATCCAAAACATTTGTAAGTTTTTCTGATCAAATGGAATTTAAATGAAGTCATTCTGTTCAGTCAAACGAAAGTTATTTGCGTTCAAAAACCTTTCACTTTTGCGTAACGTTCTCGTTATTCAAAACTTTGAAATGACACCCGGTATAGAAAAGAGAAACGTAGTCCTACGTTAAAAAAACTGAAACACTTTTTTTAAACTATCACAAGTAAACGTGAGCAAATTCCGTTAAATTCTACTACAGAAGCTTATCTTTTGACGTTGGACTTACGTCCCTCTTTTCTATTCCTGTATAGGGGCGCCGTTCTAAAATATCTGAAATTGAAAGTGCTACGCAGGTTTGGAGATTTTGAACGATAATATCTCCTCTTGGACCCACAGAAATTTCACGATAAGTATTTTATTCGAAAGGTAGAACATCAAAACTAAATCCCTAATGCTAACTTAATTCATTTCATTTGTTTAAACTTATTAAAAAGTACTTGAAAGAAAAATGTCTAAACGCACAAAGCAATTGGTCGGAAATGACATCATATTTGCGCCATGCATTGGTTCATACTGCCACGGTTACCATGCCAGCGATTATCAAACATGTGGGAACGACCGACCAACCATCAGTTCTTGCTGTGCATGTGTATGCGACAAACGTGTTCGCGTTGGTAGAAAACGCCGCCCATGAAAACAAGAAGACTAGAATCATCCCACGTCACCTGCAGCTGGCCATCCGCAACGACGAGGAGCTGAAAAAACGTTTCTCCTGTGTGACCATTTCACAAAGTGGTGTCCTGCCAAACGTCCTGCAGCCCAAGAAGACTGATAATGTCAATCGCGTACCATGTTCCCTCCGTAAACACTGAACAACTGAAATCCGTCCTTTTCAGGTCAAATCAATTTACCGACTAACGAGTATGTTTAATTGAAATTTCTCTTGAGTTCATCGAAATTTTCATTACCACGCACCGGTTCAACATGGCGTTGCTTAAAAAGCCGTGTCCCGGAGAAAATGGCCAAATCAATCGCCCACGTCATCTTCGTGGTCATGTAGTTAACGGCGTCAACCGTCGTTCAAACAATTGACATGTGAACTAAGGGTTCGATTTCCGCTCCAGCCAGTGGAACTTTTTGCACAACGATAATGTCCATACTGTCCCACTGGGTGTTAGGTTAAGTTGTTCGTTGTAATTCGCTCTATGTTCAGTGTAAATTTAAACACAGAATCCATTTAACACTTACAAGCACGTTGGACATTCAACAAACAAAATATTGTTAACGGTTAATTCGACCTGAACTGCAGTTTCTATAAATTTTCGTGGAGAACCAATAGTAAAGCCTCACACTAATAGCATAGGGTTTCATGGTTCTTTGGACTGAAGTAAAGTAGAAATTTATTAATTCGATGACATCAATTTGTTTGCATCAACAAGCAGTCCTACGTCAACTTTGCAGTTATGTCACTGACATAAGGTCTGTATCCACATTAATCACCTTCAAATCATTGTAACTTTTGAAATATTGCACGTAGCAATGAAAAATTTCACGGTTGTACAGCTGAAAGTCTATGATGATAAAGACTATGATTGATGTTTACATTTCATGTTTAGTATTCAAGATGGCGACGAAAGAAAAACAAGTGCGCGAGCGAATTTTGTACGGGCGTACGGCAAATCCTGACTTGTCAATACGGGACCTTGCAAAAACTTTGGATTTGCCTAAATCCACTGTTCACGATGTGCTCAAATCATTTTCGGAACGTTTGACGGTGGAGAGGAAACCGAGAAGTGACAAAAACATTGGACGCGCTGATCCTGCCATGGACCGAAAGGTGAAAAGCATATTAACGAAAAACCCAAATCTCTCCATTCGAACGGAGGATCGTAAAATAGGGATGTCGCCTGGTTCTGTCCAAACATCAAAACAACGTTTGGGACTTAAGTCGTATAAAGTAAAAACAGTTCCAAATCGCAACGACAAACAGAACTTGGCAGCAAAATCACGGGCTCGACGTTTGTACTGCGAATATTTGACGAAGTTTTCATGCGTTGTTATGGACGATGAAACTTATGTCCTGGAGGATTTCAAGCAGCTTCCAGGGCTGGATTTTTATTCTGCTATGGCCAGAAATGCTACAGCTGAGCATTTCAGAACGAAGAAGGCAAAAAAATTTCCCAAAAAATACCTTGTGTGGCAAGCAATTTGCACGTGTGGCAAAAAGAGTGAATCTTTCGTCACTACAGGCACAATCAACAAGGAGATCTATCAGAAAGAGTGCCTGCAGAAGCGATTGCTACCCTTCATCAAAAGTCACAAAGAAAAACCTTTGTTCTGGCCCGATTTGGCATCATGCCACTATGCTAAAACTGTGATGGAGTGGTACCAAGCAAATCAAGTGAACATTGCACCAAAAACCTCAAACCCGCCAAATTGCCCAGAGATACGACCAATCGAGAAATATTGGGCTCTGATGAAGCGGAAGCTTTCTGGAGAGAAGCAAGGAATCAAAGACATCAAACACTTCCAGCAAATTTGGACAAAGACGGCTTCTGCGATTTCTGAAGAGTCTGTACAAACCCTAATGGACGGAGTTAAGCGCGAAGTTCTAAAACTTTATGCAAATACCGAATAACTATGTTTTATCTTCACGAATTGTTAAAACACATCCCATGAATCTGAACTATACAATTACGACGGAAATATAATGCGAAATTGATGTTTTATTCATGTTTTGAGGTGTCCGGATTGTTTCGGATACAGACCTTAACTCACCCTTTCGTTTTTTATCATTTTTTTTCGCTTAGTTAACTTAGCGGGAAAGAGAAAAAAAGAAAATAGAAAAAGAAAAACCCAACTAACAACACCACACAATTAACAAAAAAAAAAAAACACCCAACAATACATGTTAAATCAAACAAAAAATATAATGCACGAACATATCACACACCCACCCACCCCCCTCCCCCCCCACACCAAACCACACCGACATTGGCCGCGCACTTTGCCGCAAAATTACCTCTTCCCCTTTTCCCCGGGTACAGTGTCCCGCCCCAAAAAACCTTTTTTTTAACCCTTTTTAACAGTCGCTTCCGAATGCAAAAACCAAACAAATCGCGTGCTCGCCATCGCAGAAGGCGTCGTTGCACGAAAAGTTTTTTTATTTTTTGCGAAACTTAAGGGAATACGCTGAAGCAATCTCGACGGCAGCCATTACCTCAAAATTAAGAATTGATATAACCCAGAATATGTACTAGATATTGAATATTTCATCACATCAGTCTGTATGCTTACTTGCTTTGAGCAATCTGATGGAGTACAATGCAATGTTCATTCACTAACAATCGTGATTTATCAATTTGAAATAGCGAGGAAAGTTTGCGAGAGAGAGATAAAAGATCGGGATAAAAAAATGGAACAGCAATTCACCTTAAACGGAGAATCGACTACGATAATTTCGTGGCCAAAAGCAAGGAGCAGCTGATCACTAAGAAGCCACAAAAGAGCTGACAAGGGTCATCCATTTTTTCATTACGCATGGCTAAGGTTTAGGCCAACTGTCCCAAGGCCGCTTGGAAGGGCGTCGAAATTTGTTACATTGAATTATCCTTTGTAGTTTTTCTTCATCGCCGTCAGAAATTAATTAATGTTTTTAAAGCATACGTTTTCTTTATACCTCCATGTAAAGCCACTGATTATTTTCATCGATTTCTCGCAAACTACACCTCATTCAAGAAAAGTAGTAAGACCATTGGATAGATGAGCCAATCAGTGGAAGTCGTGCCTACTAAGGGCTCCAGAAGAACTTGCGGTCAAGAAAGATTCACCCCCGCACTAAATGTACCATGTACAAGACGCTGATAAGACCGGTTGATCTCTACGGGCACGAGACGTGGACGATGCTCAAAGAGGACCTGCAAGCACTTGGTGTTTTCGAACGCCGGGTGCTTAGGACCATCTTTGGCGGCGTACAGGAGGATGGAGTGTGGCGGCGAACCCAGCATTCAGAAGGTCGCGAAGGCTGGAAGGATACGGTGGGCAGGGCATGTTGCGAGAATGCCGGACAACAACCATGCAAAAATGGTGTTCGCCTCGAATCCGGCCGGTACAAGAAGGCGTGGGGCACAGCGAGCACGATGGGCGGACCAGGTGCAACAGGATCTGGCGAGTGTGGGTCGTCAACGAGGTTGGAGAGAGGCAGCTATAGACCGAGTTTATTGGCGAAATGCTGTAGATGAATTCATATCGTAAATACGATGTATGGCTATTTAAATAAAATAAAAATAATAATGGCTGCAATGATTTGTACAAATGAACTCTCATTCGTCAGAAATGTACGTTAGAAGTCGAAATATAGAGTTGCATCATATCGGGGTATTCGAGTATCATCAAATATCCAGCAAAGAGCACAGGTCCTCATGTAAACAACATGCCAATAAACAATCTTTCGAATTATTTTTTCAAAATGTCGAAATTATCACGTCAAATATGGAACCGGAAGTAAAACTGCATATTTATGGTGACTTTAATAAACGGAATGCGAACTTCATCCCTGACATCGAAAATGAATCAATTCTACTCCCAGTCGCAGGCGAAGACAAAACTTTACAATTCCTATTCGACCAAATTTCACATTTTGGCTTACACCAAATTAATCATATAAAGAATCAGCAAAATGCTTTTTTAGACCTCTTATTTACGAACTGCACTGAAGACTTTTGTGTGAGTACTTCATTGTCACCTTTATGGAAAAATGAAGTATTTCACACAGCAATTGAATATTCAATCTTCGTACATAATACTCATATCCCCAGCGACTGGGATTTCGAGGAAGTGCCGGAATATCAAAATGAAAATTACGAAGAAGCAAAACGTAGACTATGTACAATAAATTGGCAGAACATAATAAGTATTGAAGGAAATTTCAACACTGAAGTAGGCAAATTTCATTCAATTATTCAGTACCTTATTTCAGAAACTGTACCAATGAAAAGAAGAAGGCGAACCCAAAACAATAAATTACCAGTCTGGTTCAATCCACATTTGAAACATTTAAAGAACAAAAAAAAAAACAGCACACAAATTATATAAAAAGCAAAACTCTAGCACAAATTTGCAAAAGTATTATGACATATGCAACCAACTTAACACGGCCATTAATTGTGCACATGAAGAATATAATCGTAAAGTCGAAACTGAAGTCAAATCATGTCCTAGGAATTTCTTCAATTATGTAAAAACGAAATTGAAAAATAGCAATTTCCCCCCAAGAATGCATTTTGACGGAAATTTAGGTGATAATGCTTCTGAAATCTGCAAGCTTTTTGAAGATTTCTTCCAAGAAGTATACACTACATTCTCCGAAGAAGACCGTGATCGCGACTTCTTTGCATTAATTCCTGAATTTTCCAACAATATATCTGTAAATCAATTACCTCCTCACGAAATTCTCAATGCACTAAAAAACTTGGATGCTTCTAAGGGACCAGGCCCAGACGGTATTGCACCCGTATTTTTAAAGAACCTTTCAGACGAACTTGCCCTTCCTTTAGAACTTCTCTTTAATATGTCTCTTAAGAGCGGAACATTTCCCACCATTTGGAAATCTTCTTATTTGGTCCCGATTTTCAAATCAGGCACGAAATCAGACATCCGCAACTATCGTGGAATTGCCATTATCTCTTGCATCCCAAAACTTTTTGAATCTCTCGTGAATGAAAATATTTTTCAGCAAGTAAAAAATCAAATTACAAGCAAACAGCACGGCTTTTTCAAAGGTCGCTCAACCACTTCTAATCTTCTTGAATTTGTAACTTTTATTTTGAATGCAATGGACAATGGCAAGCACGTAGAAGCACTTTACACTGACTTCAGTAAAGCGTTTGACCGAATCGACATACCATTATTACTCTTCAAATTGCAAACAATTGGAATGGAACCTGGACTGTTAAATTGGCTGCAGTCATATTTAACGCATCGCAAACAAATTGTTCGCTTTCAAAATAAAGGGTGTCCACGATGAAATTGCCACACACAAAATTGATTCGCAAAATTCGAGTTTTCATCCGATTGCCATCAAATTTTCAGGGATTGAGAAATAACTATTAAACTTTATTTTACCATTTTATTCGTATTTTATTTACAGTCCATACGCAAATGCCCGCACCTTGGCCTTAACCCCGGCGATAAGATTCTGCACAACCTGTGAATCAACCGTTTTTTGCATGTAAACCCATACTTTCTTCAGTTCCTCGACTGTCTTCACTACCTTAGGTCGTTTAAGAAGGTGCTGCTTCATAATCGCCCAGTACTTCTCGATGGGGCGGAGCTCCGGAGTGTTGGGAGGGTTGAACATTTTCGGCACGAAATTGACCTTATTGTCCGCATACCACTTCAGCACGTCCTTGGAGTAGTGGCATGAGGCCCAATCCGGCCAGAAGATTGTTGGGACGTTGTGGGCCTTCAGGAGAGGAAGCAGCCGCTTCTTGAGGCACTCTTTTATGTACACCTGTCCGTTCATCGTGTCCTGGGTCACGAAAGGTGCACTCCGCTTCCCGCACATGCAGATGGCTTGCCAAACCAGGAATTTCTTCGCAAATTTGGACATCTTCTGAGTGCGGACATGCTCCGGAACGCTGAACTTATCCTTGGCCGTGAAAAACAGGTTGCCGGGGATCTGTTTGAAGTCGGCCTTCACATATGTTTCGTCGTCCATGATGCAGCATTCAACTTTCGTCAGCATGTTGAGGTACAACTTCCTGGCACGGGTTTTGGCGGACTTGTTCTGCTTCTCGTCGCGATTAGGGGCCTTTTGTACCTTGAACGTTCGAAACCCAGCCTTAGTTTTGGCCTTCCGAACAAAACTTCGGCTCAGGTGCAGCTTCTTAGCCACATCCCGAACGGAGGCGTTCGGATTTCGGTTGAAGGCCCCAACTACGCGGTTGTGATTTTTGGTGTTGTACGGAATACGTTTTCCTTCACTTCTGGGCTTCCGATCGGTGGTCAACCGTTCCTCGAACCGCCTCATCACTCGCGACACCGTGGAATTCGCGATTCCCAACGTTTTAGCGACGGAATGATGCGAGAGATCCTTGTTCTCGTGATGAATGCGCAAGATTTTATCTCGCACGAGCTGTTCTTTCGACTCCATTTCCGCGAGTTAGAGCAATTTCATAGTGTGGCAATTTCATCGTGGACACCCTTTAAAATTTCAGAACCTATCTCTGTCACCTTGGGGGCCCCCCAAGGTTCACATTTAGGCCCACTTCTTTTTATTTTGTACACAAACGACATTTCCTACCTACTCAAAAAAAATCCAAATACTGATATATGCAGATGACATGAAGTTCTTCATGGAAATAAACAATTCTAGTGACGCAGAAGAATTCCAGAACGAAATTAACTTATTCAACACATGGTTCAGCAAAAGCTTACTTCAACTTAATGTGAAAAAATGTAACTCAATAGTATTTAGCAGAAAAATCGAAACACCTCGTACGGAAATATTTTTAGGAAACCAAAAAGTAGAAAAATGCAAAATAGTAAGGGACTTAGGCATTACCCTAGACTCTAAACTCACTTTTGTAGAACATTACAACACTATTATAAGTAAAGCAAATAGCATGCTGAGCTTCATTAAGAGGTTCAGTCACAATTTTCAAGATCCATATACTATTAAAATATTATACATTACATATGTCAGGCCAATGAAATTATTTCACAACGCATAAAATCAGAAGAACTACTCTCGCAATTGAACTTTTATAGTCCCAGCCGGCATCTTAGAACACGGAAATTATTCTTAGAAAAATCATACAGAACAAATTATGCAAGAAATTGCCCCATAAATCGAATAATGCGCCAGTATAACTTACATTGCGAAATCAGTGGCATCACTCTGTCTAAAGAACAAGTAGAATCTCGTCTACCCTCTATATGGATGCTGTTTCGGTTCCGAAACTTAATTTCAATTAGTTCTAAATCCAGAGAAAAATTTAAATTGCAAAACAGGGGTCAAAAACTTAACAAGGCGAAGAATACATCTCGTGTGACAGGGTGCACTTACCTATGCACTTTTCACTATTCACTCGTCACACGCGATATATGGTTTTATTTGACTTGTAATATGAATACAGTTGAAAGTGTAAAGTATCACTGCCGTCGCACAGTGGGACGAAATGAAAAAGTGGGACATGGATATTTACGGTGAAACTATTAGGTGTGGCCCATTGATGTTTTCTAAAATGTTTCTGCATTTTTTTAGTTCTTTATTTTTGTGTTAACAAATTTGATTTAAGGGGTGTACACACCTAGATAAAAAAATCAACTTTTTGATTTCTGGTTCAAATCGTTAACCATGCATGAAAACATTGTAGATTAGGTCATTTCACGAAACTTTGTAGAAGACAAAAACTTTCTATCTCTTAACTATAAATGCAACATAATATGTTAAGGAGCTTAGTTACTTTTTTGAAAATTTGTTAGGTGCCCTCTTGGACCCCCCCTATAATTTTTACATCATTTTAGAGCGTATTAGTTGCTGAATAACCTAACTTTAAGTTTAGCTGCTAATATCTGCTAACCTGTAATCTACACATCCTCGAAGATAGCTTAAAAATGTATTAAAAAATGACGTCAATCCTTTAAATGAAGAGATAGTGATTGGCAGTCTTCTAAAAAAAGTGTATTTTTAAAATACCAAAAACTTTGTAGAACATTGAAAAAATAGAAAAATTCAAATAAAAAAGGTATGGTAAAAAACGAGTTTTAAGGGGGAAATTCATTTTTCATTCCTTTTTCTCCCTACAATTTCGTACAGTTAAGAGATGGAAAGTTTTTGTCTTCTACAAAGTTTCATGAAATTACCTAATCTACAATGTTTTCATACATGGTCATCAATTTGAACTAGAAATAAAAAAGTTAGTTTATTTTTATCTAGGTGTATACACCCCTTAAATCAAATTTGTTAAAACCAAAGTTGAGTATTAAAAAAATGTAGAAACATTCTAGAAGACATCAATGGGCCACACTTAATAGTTTCACCGCAAATACCCATGTCCCACTTTTTTGTCAAATCGTCCCACTGTGCGTCGCGGTGAACCACTTTAGATTGAGAAGCAGGTGCTTATGTGCGCCCGTTCTCAATAAAGGTCGCGGGAGTTATGAACAACTCCTATTAAAAAAGAGGTAAAAATCATTTTAAGTCAATTATATTTGCAAGTCAAGTGATTTAATTTACTGACAAGCGACAATTTCAGTTTACTATCAATCGAGAATTCAAAAACCAAAAACCAAAATTTGCAGGTGAAATTATTGATTTTTGTATCTTGCAACCGAAGAATACCAGTTTTTTTACTTTAAAATTTTGTCTGGAACATTCCTTTGAAGAAATTACTCACTAAAGTTCATGTTCAAAGCAAAGATGTTTTCAACCATTTTATAAAAGTGTTAATCAAACGCAAAGCTGTTTTTTTTCGTGGATTAAAATTTTCCTTAGCGGTCACCCCAAAAAATCAACTCGTGATATAAAAAAGAAAAGTTAACGCAAACGGAAACACCTTTCCCTAGGATCCGTTAATTGCCTCAAAACAATATATATTTCATAACTTTTGACAATACTTCTCGGTTTATCGGTGGACTTAAAGTATCTCTTCTAAAATGTATCAACATTGTCCCGAAAAGTAAATGAAGACTCACCAAAAAAATTTACAATCCAGCAATCCCTACCTCGATAATGTAACAATTATCTACTTAACTAAAATAATCCTAAATGAAAAGCCTCATGGTTCAATGATTCGGCCGTGGCCGGTGATAGCGCCGACGATGTTCAAGCCAATGGACAATGTCGATAGAGTACTCTACATGGTTGGATTGATTTGTTACATGATTACTCTCATCTTCGTCACTGTCATATTCTCCGTCGCCATCCACTTCGTTCATTCTGTCATCGTCGTCGTCGCCATTCTCGCCAACGTAGTCATCTTCCTCGGAACAATCCCAAATGTGGACCATCGTTGATGTGGTGGAATGACGACCGCGACTGGACCCGTGTGGATGGCGCGGGATGGGAGGTCGCATTAGAACGGTTTGTTTTCGGTTATAATTATGATTATGAGTGTTGCCTATTGATGGTCGGACGAGAGGTTTATGCGCCTCCGAGGATGAGTTTGAGCTGTTGCTTAAGCTTTTCGGTGGTTTTGCGGGGGTGATGGTAGTAGTTGCTGCACTCGTCGGAACAGTTCCAGATGCATTGTTAGATGTATGCAATGGCACGTGACTTTGGCTGGTAGTTTTTCGGTTTTGGTTAAGATCGTGCACAGGCCAGCGGTGGTGGTGGTGATGGGGATGCCAGATGGTGTGTAAAATTATGTGCAATCTACTTACGGCGCTGTTCGGGTCTACCAGAATTGGGGACTTGCCCGGACAAATCAGGTACGACTCGTGGTTCTCCAGCCGGTTCGTCTCCAGCGGACGATGATAAGCTGGTCGTCGAGGCTCGTAGGGCTCTGGAGGAGCTGGATACGAAAATCATTCGTTAAAGAAGATCAGTTTGAGGATTCAAAAGAAAAAAATCCTACCTTTCACGGTAATTCCAAAACTGCACTTGGCACTCAGCCCATCAGCATCCGTGGCAACGTAATTGACGTAATGTACACCGGCTATCATCAGTTCGCCTGGAGTGTGCGATTTGTATAGTTGTTTGATTTCAGATTCAGTATCGAAGTTAGGTTCAACCCAGTAGACAGACCGGGAAGTCTCGTGGTTCTCCAATTGAACGTTGAAGGAGTCCGGGCAGTTAACGGCCTGAGGTGGTCTCCGTTCTGTAATCGAGTCGTGTTAGTAATTATAATAAAACAAATTTAAACAACAACCACGTACCCTTTATCCTAATCATAACCTGACAGACATCACTCATCGCAGAGTTCGGACTCCTTGCCCGGAACGTCATCGAGGTTTCCCCTGCTGGAAGTTCCGTCTCCAGCTGCTTACCCCAAGCGGGATGAGCATCTACAAATTGATACCACTCTACGTTCGTTTTCGGCTGTTCCAACTGGATCTTCATGCTGTAGTGTCCAACGGGAAGAACAGCGTGAACATCTGGAGGACACTGGATGTACGGTTTGATGGGCGTTGGGGCTGCCGTAGCCATAGGAGCACAACGTAGATTCGGAGTGGGCGTCCAGTTCTGTTCGTTATCGCAAACTGCTGTTCGCTTACCAACGGGTTTGTAACCGGACTTGCAGTGCAGCACGCATCGTTCACCGGCGAAAATCTTACCCCCCCCCCCCCCCCCCCCCCTTGTCATGCAAGCTACTGGCAAGATCGTTCCATGCTCTGGGCGCTGAAGCCGTGGACAGTATTGAGCTGAGAATTATAATCAAGATTAGTTCAGATAACCTCCAGTAAACCTACATAACCTCAAAACTTACGAACACACAGCGATTCCCCTTCGTCCCATTGTCCCGTTCCGTTGCACTGCTTCGTACTTGGTCCGAGCAATTTGAAGCCTTTGTTGCATAGAATCGAGCATTTTGTGCGGTAGAATAGCTGTGACTTATGACGAGACTTAGAACACTGTACTTCGCCATTCTTGGGAGCATCCAGAGGCTTACAACGATCCTTGATTTCGAAGCATGTTCTGCGATCTTTACTCATTTTCGATCCCGGAGGACACACGCAACGGAAACTGCCTGCCAGGTTGATACATTTTGCCTTGCCACCACAACCCCCATTTGCCTCGAGACATTCGTTGATGTCTATGCATTGTCCAAGGGCATTTTTCTCGTAACCGGCGTAACAGTCACATGTATAGGAACCCTCGGTATTGACGCACTTTTGTTGACAATTGTTATCGCTTGGCGATCGGCATTCGTCGAAATCTACGCAGCTTACCTTGTTGGTCTTGTTCAGCGTAAATCCTTCCCGGCAAGAGCACACGGGGATTCCTTCCCGTAGATTACAAAAGTGTTGGCAACCTCCGTTTCGTAGAGCGCACGGATCGCTGACTTCACAGGTCTTACTGTCACTCATCAATGCAAACCCTTGTTCACACTCACACTTGAACCCTCCACGTTGATTAACGCATCGCTGACTACAG
>JAHHFK020005633.1:0-50976 GCA_024533555.2 Aedes koreicus | reverse complement strand
TGCCGCTTGGTTGGCGGCTCACCAGATTCTATCACTTTCTGCACTTCTTCCTTCATCTTCATTGAGAAGCACAGCTCATCCTTCGTGGTCTGCCACAACATGCCAAGCACACGATCGCTGTTTTCTGCTCCGCTTCAGCCAATAATATTGTCTCCTTCACGTCCTCCTCATTAAGGCCGCGCAGAACCTTAGTGCTGTTCGACAGCCAGTTTCGAAGAAGGAACCCTCCCTTCCGGTGAATCGATCGGATTTCGTGTGACACTCTCTCCGCCTCGTCGTCGTTTTCGAAGCTATCGAGGTAGTGGTAGTGGTTTTCCAGTATTCCTTCGACTGCGCGTGGAAAGATACCGATGAAGTCTTCAGCGTTTCGGTTCTTAACATACTGCGCCGATGCCGGTGAACATGTGGAGCCAAAGGTTGCCACGTCCATAAGATAGGTTTCTACGGGTCCGGACGGGTCGCTCCTGAACAGGAAGCGTTGCGAATGGATGTCTATTTTACGAATCAACAGTTGGTGGAACATTTCCTTGGTGTCCGCTGAAACTCCCACCTTGTACTGTCTGAAACGAGATAAGACTGCTGGAATGACAGAGAGCGTTCCTATTTTAATTTACCCACCCACTTTCGCAATGGTCGTTCATAAAAAGGTAACACAATAAGACTCGAATTTATTCTCGCACCGGTTTCGTTTTGCTAAATATTTCGTGCAGTGTATAGTTTAAATACTCTTCCGTATAGGTTTTCGACGATCTGTTTGTCCCAAAGTTTGGATCTTGGGAAACATCCAGCCAAGCCCTGCAAAGCACTTCGTTGTCTTATTGCGTCCAATTCCTTCCACATAACCCTTAGTCGAGGCGCCCACTGATGTGGCGGAGGTGTCAAAGTCTTGTGGCGTGAGGCGAACGTCGAAAAGGTGTTTTGACATGCTAGTAGATGCCACACTTCCGCTTCGCCACATCAGTGGGCACCTGGCCTTATGTGATCGACTGGGTACCCGGGTACCTTTTCATGTTTAACATTACGAAATTTCATAGTTAATTTTAAAACAGGAAGCTGAAATTCAGTGACATCTTTATAAAAGTTAAAAGGCTTATGCATAAAAACATTTCGTATAGTAGCAAGGGGGGCCGAAGGGGGGAAGGGCTTCGATTTTTTACCCCTTAAGTGATCGAAAAAGGACGCATCAAATTCAAATGATCATAACTCTGGCAATTATTGACCGATTTTAAATTCTTTTGGCAATGTTAGATTCAAAAAACTCATTTGCTTCAAGGAAATTATCGGCAATGATCATTTGAACTCATCTGGTTCCTGTAAGATCACGCAGTTTGGTATTGCCCGGATCAGGATGCCTCCAGAGCACGACTATTGGGATATTCTAGTGGCACGAGATAAAAAGACCCTCCCGTGAGGTAAGAGATGTTTTGGGAATGCGTGATCTCCCCTACATGCAAGCAATTTACGAATTGCTTTGTTTGTCTGATTCAAGAGTGTAACAAGCCAATACCCCCCCTCCTCTAGTCTAGTAAATTTCAATTCATCAAGTCCCAGTGATACTATCCTTTCGTTTCCGTGCTACTTGTACCTGCCCAGCAAGCAGTGGTCACCCATCTGCGGCTTAGTTCTCGAAAGGGACCACAGGGACTGTGGATTTGGTAGATGTTGTAACCCTGAACAGCAAATAATACCATCAATAAGTTACCTGTTCATTCCATTTCAAACGATAATGTGACACATTAACCTCGAGCTAGCAGCGTGGAATTGTGCACCCTCATTTTACTAAAATTGAAAAATTATACATTGTGAATAATAAAAAAAAATCTGGTACCTGTAAATCCGGTGGACGGGGCTGTGTTCCGGTACGGAGACACAATTTCGGAACATCTATTGAATTTCCAGGAATGGATGTCAAAATCTTTGGAATAATTCCTAGAAACTATTTCTATTCTATTGTGGGCCATATGCCGACTTATTCCTGCAACGGCCATTCTGTAACAGGTTCCCGAGGGGCCTATAGTGGCCATGAACATATTTAGAAGGAAACCCTTAAAATACGGGTATCAAAATTCATGAAATTTCTCCAGTAGAATATTTCTCAACGTTTTGTGGCCATCTGATGATTTGTCCTCAGAGGAACCTGTGGAACCTCAGGCCTCACAGGATCCTGTTCCGAGATGACCGTTCCGAGGAGGTACTGAAAAGTGCAAGAATGCATGGCAAGGTGCCGACTGCAAGGTGTACTTCGGAACTAGGGGTTCTAACAACAGTGAACCAATTGCTGTGAAAATTATAAAGATTCATCTAAAAAAAACATTTTTATGTTACAGCAATTTTTATTTCAATCCAAGCATCATACTTTTATCACAGAGAACAGACATTGATGTCCATATAGCTTTTCTTGAAAAACGTGTGTAAAAGTATAGAGAGGCAGCCGGTATAAGAAGCAAGTGCAGAGAAAAACAAACAAAACTTTTCAGGTTATGTGCTAGGCTTTTTATTGATAAACATTGACATGACAGTTATCGCACAAATGCAGCGCCGCCTACCAGGAGTATAACGACATACATTTGAAATGTCGGTTTAAAGTTTTACACAGGTAGAAGACCGAAGATGAACGTCTGTTCTCTGTGCTTTTATTTTAATTGCACGCCAATTTCATCTTGAAAGTTCATATTGGAATAAAAATAATTGGCTTTCATGCCACGCTTTTGGTTTGAAAATTCTACAATTTATCTAAAAATAAACCTTTTAATGTTAAAACTCTTTTTTTATTTCAATCCAAATGGCATATTTTTATTTTTATTACACGACACTTTCTCGTTGAAAGTTTATTTTGGAATATAAATAATTTGCTTTCACTTTCAACGATTCCACGGTTTCGATTTGACAGTTCTACAATTCGTTTTGAATGCTTCAACTTTTAAATGTACCAAGCAGGAAAATTTTGATTTGACAGTTTGAACGTTTTTGTTGTGAAAGCAAACCACTTTCAGCGAAAAAGAACCAACGCAACTTTTCAATTTTAGTTATGTTTTTTTTTTTAAATGCTAACAATCATTATTCCTTGTGTGTAAGGTAAATTGATGAAATTCCCCGGATAAAAATAACGATACAATTGAAGCAATTTAATAATAAACCATAACAACAAAATGTATTACCGACCATGAATCTTACTGTTCATATATCAGACAAATCAAAAATGCTCATTGTTATTACAATAGATCTACAATGTACCCCATATGCTAGAATTTTCAACAATTGTGAAACAATAAAATAAATAGTTATTAACTCAAATTTGTTCAGAAAAACGTGACATTTTTTATTGTTAAGTTACATAACAACCCCCTTATTCTATTGTTGATGTCTCAATTTACTATAGATTCTATCATAGAAACAGTAACTCATAATGTTATCTTATCGTCGTGAACAATACGATCAATTGTACGTACTAGTGATTCTATTGTATTGTTACAATACATTTTATTGTTAATCTATTATACTTTTTTTTCGGGTATTTAATATTTTTTCAGTGTACTAAGCAATTTCAATAAGTGATAGTCTGAATAAGCCATTAGTCTCCACCCATTTGTGATGACTTTACCCAAATTCGTGTTCTTTGCAAATAGTGTGTTCTCTAACACAACGAAGCTATCTGTTTTGTTGTACCTTCAGAAAAGTAACTGATTCCAGATGTCATTTTTACCGTTCGCTTTTTGGCAGCATCGCAGTCGGCAGTCGAGCTCGTGGATCTTGTCAGTACGGTTGTGCGTGCAGCCGTGCCTGTACAAGAGTCGGTTGGCTGTATTGGTGTGCCTATCCCCCGTTCACACAGTGGTGAAAAGTGACCACGCGATCGGTGAGAAAGGAAAAAAAGCGAAAAGCGGCTCTCGGAAAAGGGAAAAAAAATATCGATTTAGTGGAAAGTGCTCCAGGAAAGTTAACGCAGTACGCAGCTAGGACTCGAATTTCCCGGTATCTCGGCTGACCAGTGGGGGAAGTATAGTTGCATGCTCCAGAAGGTGTGATTTTCCGATATGGGATTCCTTTCGTGGGTGTAATCTCTGTGAGTGTGGTCTCTTTTTGAATAGTAATTTTACGCCAAAGGGGCAGAGGGGAAAGTGCCAGTGCTGAAAGCTAGCCTTTGATTAGCGGTGTTTACTTACTTGTGTCATTTTTGGATGTGTTCGGGAGTCATCCGAGGCCACCAGCGGCTAGTGGTGTGGGGTTGAAGAAAATAGTAAATAATATTGCCAAGTTCATTGCTGTGTACCGTAATCAAGAGAAGATTGAGCCAATTTTATTGTGATACCGTCAAGTTCCTGGCAACGGGCGTCGTACGATGGAGCTACTTCATGCTATCACGGATACATTTTGGTCGACTAAAGTTTGGTTGCCCCCGAATGTCACCTGGGAGGATATCAAACCGGGAGTGAGGCCGGATGTGAATCATGCCGACTATCGGCATCTCGTCTATCCCCTTCCACTGGCAGCAATCATCTTTGTGATAAGGATTTTCGTTGAGCGGTAAGTGTGTGGCTCTTGAGCGAACGGTACATAACCTCAATCTATTCACTCGGTTTTTTTTTTGAACTGATGAGTCTTGATCACAGTGAGGAAATGGTTGCTTTTCATGGGGCAAAATTGTTGAATTATTCAGAAGAAAGTTTTGTTTTTTAATTTATTAACAAAAATTCAATGGCAATACGATATAATGTATGTGATCCTATGTAAACCTTATCGTTTTACAAATCATCCTACTCGAAAAGTGAGGATTATAGTGAGTTGTTTTGTTATGATTCCATTTCTTATTTAACGTAAGCAAACATGATTACGAAAAGAAAGCAATCTATTTCCAGGCACGTGATTAGTATGGCATCAGTTAACAGTTGTCAATGCTATAGATAGAATAATTTTTTTAATCAAACTCATTTCGCGTTTCAAAGTGAGGTAAGTAGCAATGACAGATTATCTTCTTTCTCGTTCTCGTACGTTTTATCCATTTCCCATCACTCATTTCGGAAGGTTCCTTAGCACTTCGACCAGTACAGTGATACTGGGTAGCATATTATTCCTACAATAGTTCGTCGATTAAGCTGATTTAGTTATAAACGAAAGAGAAAGTAAAAAAAGAGAGCCTCTCGTTGATACTTCCGTCGTTTTGAAACTCGAGTCTTACAATTATTATTATTCGTTGCGGGCACTGATTTGAGTAGAATGGTGTTCTACATGTTTTTTAGAACAAAATACTTTTAAACCCAAGCAAGCAATGCATGTGTGATTGTAGATTGCTTCTAGCTGGTGAACAATAAAAAAAAGTGATTGATTTCATGACTAAATATCGCATTTTTCACATATAATGAGCCTGTTCTGGAGTTTAAGTTTCTCTCTTTAAAACAAAAACTTTAATTTCTCCCATTCTTCAAAAAAAATCTACTATTTTTCTATGTTGGGAGAAACGAATCTTCTACAGGACGAAACAAAATATATTAATCAACAAACATAATAATTCATGATGTGCAATCCAAAGTTTATAATTGTGTAGCGTGAAATTCAAAGCGTAAAATCTGACGGACGAAATCCACTGGTGTTTGCAAAACAAAACTGAACAAATGAAGGACTCATCTTCAATTGAGATATAAACAACGCGAGAAGTAAAGGGCGATACTGTTGTTGTCACATATAGAGGGCCAATTCTAGTGACGGTGTATTCTGGCGATTGCACATTTACGAAGAAGAACATGACAAAAACAATCAAAAAACGATTTTCAAACACAACACATAAGGGTTTTATTTATTTATTTATTTATTCATTTGTTGTTGACATCAACAGGCTCAATGTGGCCTCAATGATGTTGAGAATAAATTAAGTTCAAGCGTAGGGTCAAATAATAAAAATACATGTAGATAAATGCGGTCATATAGTTATTCAACACCGGAGGCACCATTGAAAAACGTAGTAAAACGCCGACTCAGCATCTGGCGTGAAAGGTGAAAGTCAAACAGATGAGAGGCCCGCTTGAATACTCGCTGTAAACCACCGATGGCACCGTTCATGCTGTAGTTGGTACGGCGGAGAGGTAGTCTAAGCATCATGTTGTTTCGAAGCGCTCTAGGTTGAACGTTAACATTTATTTGTTCCAGGAAAGTGTCCTTGAGGTTTCTCTTCTGGTACGGAGAAGCTCCAGATCGATCAGCTGGCAACGATCTTCATAGCTGGGCAGATGAAACGGGTCCCTCTACGGCAGGTTCCTTAGAGCAAATCGAAGAAAGCGTCGTGGAACCATTGTTGTAACCATTGTTGTAATTTGGGTTCCAAACTGTAGAACAGTACTCCAATGTGGATCAGTACAGTGATTTGAGGCAGTAGATGTCGGAGAATTTTTTTGCTATCCTGAATATGAATCCCAATGTCCTCGACGCCTTATCAACCACATACGAGATGTGTTGCTTGTATGAAAGTTGAGAGTCCAGAATAATTCCCAAATCTTTTACTTGATCAACACGATCTATTGTTGATCCTTCGAGTCTGTAGGTAAAAATGATCGCTTCTTTTTTCCAGAAGAACGTGATTACCGAACACTTTGCAGGGTTAACCACCATTCTGTTAAAATTGCACCAGCTGGCAAAAGCTTCAAATTGACGTTGGAGGAAGATGCAGTCGTCAGTCGCACGAATCCGAAGGTAGATTTTAAGATCGTCAGCATACGATAGTCGTGGGCCTTCGATGATCAAATTCACATCCTTGAAATAAAGTAGGAAGATCAACGGTCCGAGGTGACTTCCTTGAGGTATCCTTACGTGGCTGGATAATTGCCGGATTGGCAGTTCCCAATGGTAACCATCAGCTGTCGATCGGTCAGATATGAGCGAAACCATCGCAGAAAGTGGCCGCTAACCCCAAGTTTTTCTAGTTTCGCAATCGCAATGGCGTGATTCAGCTTGTCGAATGCTGCTGTCAAGTCGGTATATATGACGTCAGTTTGAGCTCGTTCAGCCATACTATCCGTGATATACGATGTAAGACACAGTAGATTAGTGGTGGTAGAACGACCGGAATTAAAACCGTGTTGATCACAACTTAGATATTGTTTGCAATGAGAAAGTAGAGGCTCCATGACGACTAACTCAAATAGCTTCGAGATCGCGCTCAACGAAGTGATTCCACGATAATTATTCATGTCTCCTTTGCTTCCTTTCTTGTGGACCGGAAACATATGTGCAAATTTCCAGCATAACGGGAACACCCCTCTTGCGACGGACATTTGGAATAGGCGAAGCAACGGTGTCAGTAAGCAGGTAATGTGTTTCTTAAGGAATGCTGACGGAACACCATCGGGTCCCGGATTGTTGGACGACTTGAGTTGATTTGCGGCGGTTGCAATCATGTCAACGTTGATATCGATTGTACTCAGAGCTTGACCGTATAGTGGCACATATTTAGCTGCTGGTGTAACGTGTTCATCAGTCAATCTCTCGCCAGAGAAAACACTGGAAAACTTTTTGAAAAACAGGCGGCATATCTCCTGGGGGGGATGAAGTGACTTCACCGTTTAACACCATTGATGATGGTAAGCCAGACTCTCTGCGCTGCTCGTTTACGTGCTTCCAAAAAGTCTTCGGATGCGACCTGAGTTTGGACTGAATTCCTCGTAAATATGACGAGTAGCATCGACGGCTGACTCGCTCATAATTGAGCCTGACGTAGTGGTTTTTCAGCGCAACCGTACGATATTTAGTAAATTTTCTCAACGCCGCTCTCTTAGTTGATTTTAGTTTTCGAAATTCACTAGTTTGCCAAGGAAGGTGCGATTCTTTTTGGTGGACTTTTTTCGGAACGTGCCTGTCAATGACATATGCCAAGACGTGTAAAAAAGTTTGCGCAGCGGAATCGATGTATTTAGGATCGAGGATACTCTCCCAGGCTATGTTAGACAGCACGCCGACAATACTACGGCGATCGGCTTTCCGGAAATCGTATGACACAGTAGCAAAAGTGCCTTCAAAGTCTCGAACGTGGTTACCGTCCACGGCGGGTTGATCAATTTTAACTTTTGAAACTTTTGAAAATAACCTATAAATGTCATGACTTTTTCTGTTTTGAGGAGACGTTTACCGTGACATGCCCTATTACCGTGAGGTTAGTGATCCGTAGGATAGTAATTATTCGTAATATTTTTCAAAATTTCAGTTTCAATTTTCCCGCGATGATGTTTTGTTAAGCAGTCGTAAAATGGAAGCTCAATTTTATTTTATACTTTTATTATCGAGATTTTCAGCCCTGGGCTGGTTCATCTCCCGTCGTAGTCACTCAGATACCTTTTGGGTATATTCCTAACTTGTCCGGGGGTGAGATTCGAACTCGTGACTTTGGCGTGAGAGGTATGAATGTTAACCACTACGCCGGGGTTGCCCCTGGAAGCTCAAATTAATACCCTATCCTAGATGTCACGAGCTATGTTTAATGATTTCTATTGTTTCCTGGAGATGATAATCCGGGGCAAAGTGCCGTCTAATTTAATATCCCCAAATGCTGAAGTCATCTCGAGGCCGTATGCAGTAATAACTAGATTTCAAAAAGAAATGTAAATTGCCAAACAATAATTCTTAAGGACGACATTCAGGCCTTTGATGTAGTCTAAGTTGACAACTATTAGTACCGAAGTCAACCCCAAGAATTATTGCAACAAGAGTATGCATAATATTTATTATTCATGCAGCGAATGATATTTCTAGACAATCCTCAATTGCAATGGGGCGCCTATGTTGGCTATTTATAGCACTGCGGTATCTTCAAATGATACTCCTAAAAGTTTTAGTATCTAATGAGCTTCCATTTTTAAGTGTGTTATACTGGTCAGTCAGTCAGGTTCTCTTGTGCCAATGGCGTTCATTTTACAGCTCCGAGCTATTTAGTTTAGTTTACCTTAGAATTTACCTTAGTTTTCTGATTATCCAGGCTCTACAGTTCCATTTAAACATACATACCATCTTCTTTCCCATTACATACGGCTTACGGTTTCCATGATACTTCCTGATTTGTAGAGTTTGACTTGGGCAGCATTCAACACTTGAAATCCGGAATGAACACTCGTTGCCTCACGGTGACTCACAGATGCACATAATAGAAATTGAGAGCAGAGGAAAAAGAATGAATGAAACTGTGATTAGTTGATGGACATTGAATTAAACTTGAGTTAAATTGAAATGGAACCAAAATTACACCGAAATGGAACCGAAATAGAACCGAAATGGAGAAGAAACGGAACCGATATGGAACTGATCCGGAATTGAAATGGAACTACCGTGATTAAAACACCCCCCCCTTCTATAGCAAGTCAAATATTAGACCCTCACTGAGCTGACGCTCCGCATCGACCTCTCAATTACCAATTTCATTTCTACGTCAGTTTTAAGTTACACTTTTCTCTTACAACTCAATTTCACAGCCTCGCATTACAAGAAACTCGTGTCCTGACCTTTGCAATAGTGGTACAAAAGAAAGAAAACTTAATGTAGTGTTCGACCAATCGAGGAAAACCCTTTCTGAGCTCAGTCTATCGATGAAACATTGTACAGAGGTTTGAAGCAAGAATAAATGCTTTGTTCGTGGTCTTTAGATTGCAGACAGTGAGATAACCAGACGTGTTTCTTGAAGATATTAAAATCCGAAGGTCTTATATAGTGAAATAATTTGTGAACATTACAGTGGCGACGATAGGAGAACAAAGTTAAAAATAGTAAAAATAGTGTAAAAAGAACGTTTTATTTTCACAGCGGCGAAAGAGTAGCGTGCAGATATCTTCTGGCCGTGCGTGAATATACTGAAATTGGGTTGTATAATTTTAATTAGCGGAGTCGGTGAGCTGAATTGGCACCACAGCATCTGGCCCGTGTGTATTTCAATTTGGTTTGTAGTTCCTGAAAAATTAAAAAGGGCAGTGATCTTCCCAGAATAATTAATATAAATAGTGATTATTATCGACAAGTGGTGTAACCAGAAAAAGGTAGCCATTGTGATCCTCGAGGTGTCGTTTTTGTTTCGCTGAATTCATCTTTTCATAGTCCCAAACCATTGTCTAGCGTTTTTTGCAGATATTGTAGTGGATGTGTTGATCTGTAAAACGTTTTGTACTTGCAAAAAGAGATCTCAGCGGTTGTGAAGTTGCAGCTGTATATCAGTGAGCATCACCTATTGGAAAAAGTACTAAAGTGTGAGCAAAGTGAATTGTAATTATAAAGCATCTGGAAGCTGTGAGAGTCGCTATTTAGTGTGAGTGCGACAAGATCTTGCGACAAGATTCAATTCGGTGAGAAACAGCCGTGGTGAGAGCAACTTCGAGTAAACAGTGGAAAGCCTTTTCGGAGAGATCGACGCCGACGTCGATACTCAGATAATCGACGACTGGGACGTAAGTAGTGATAGCAGCGCTATTGATCAGCCTTAAGTAGCGACGCTGCACGTATCGAAAACAAAGAGTAAGCCATCCTGGTCAAGTAAGTCATTTAGAGATTACATCATTTCGTTTGCTTTTAGGGTGTTTTGATCATTTGTTGCTGGCGTCTGAAAAATATACAAAAATAAAATATGTCCTCTTTAAAATTGGAACGGTAGACCACTATGTGCGTGGCTCTAGTTTCAGTGATTATATGGAACGTATGGATATTTTATATGTCTTGAATAATATTTCAGAGGGCAACAGAAAAAATCTTTTTATTACCTCAAGTGGACCTGTAATATTCGAGGAGGTTAAACTCATATTTCCAGGGGCTACCATTGCAACAATTGACTATAAGGAAATGATAATCAAGTTAAAAGAGCGGTTAGACAAAACAAAGCCGAACATATTATACCGACATAAGTTTAATGCTCGTGTTCAAGGTATTGATGAGCCCGCGGAAAATTATGTATTAGGTCTAAAATTGTTGGCAAGTCAATGTGGGTTCGGTGCACATAAGGATGAGGCAGTTAAAGACAAAATTGTGTTCGGATTAAGAGATGAAGAGTTGAAGCATAAACTATTGATGAAAGATAATATGACATTAGAAGAAGTTGAAGAACTGGTTGTTCGGACTGAACTGGCTAAACTAAGGGCGAAAGAGGTGAAAGAACGAGATGATGAGCATAGAAGCATAAACTCTGTTAGATATCGTTTAGGAGATAGAGCTCGGCAAGAGAATTTCAACAGCAATCGGGCAGGTTCGAGCGGATATAATCAGCATTACCGCAGTCGTAGTAGATCACCGAATAGGGAACGCGGACAAGTCACTAGTAGCAACCGGTATGATCGCAGAAATTATTATGAGAACAAACCGAGAACTGACTATCATGATCGCCGGGGTTACAGAGCAGAGAATCCGCATGCTAATGTTATATGTAATTATTGTAAAAGAGAGGGCATGTGAAACGAAAGTGTTTCAAGTTAACAAATCGTAGATCTGTGAATTTTGTAGAAGATGAGGGAAACCAAGTTGATAGTTATGGATTTCAAACGTTTAAGCATTAGGGATTCTGGACGAAGAGGATCATGATTATCCGTGCATGATGATTTCGGCAGTAAGTAGATCCAATGAACCATGTCTTGTTTACGTTGTTGTTGATAAAACCAAAATTAGTATGGAAATCGATTGCGGAGCAGCAGTGACGGTCATCAGTTTGGCGATGTATAGAAAGTATTTTGCTCATATTCGGGTAACAAGTTGCAACAATAGACTGGTGGTAGTGAACGGACAACAGTTGAACATTTTCGGCAAAATTTTGGTCAATGTTACTGCTAACAATATCCAACATAATGTTTCTCTTATCATTCTCGACGGAATACGTAGTTTCGTTCCATTGTTAGGACGAAATTGGTTAGATCTTTTCTATCCTGGCTGGAGGGATGTTTTCGGAAATTCTTTGAGAGTAAACAGGTTGACCAACGGACATTTAGCATCTCACGATGGTAATGTGTTTGATTTACGTTTGCGTTATCCGAAAATTTTTGATGATGATTTCTCACATCCTATAATAGGGTTTGAGGCGGATCTCATTCTTAAAGAGGAGAGACCAGTGTTTCGGAAAGCATATGAGGTGCCATTCAAGCTTAAGGACAAAGTCGTAGAACACTTGGATTCTTTAGAAAAGCAGAATATTATAACACCAATACAGGTTAGTGAATGGGCTTCGCCAGTTGTTATAGTGCCTAAGAAAGACAATGAGATAAGGATGGTGATTGATTGTCGTGTTTCAATTAACAAATTTATTATTCCGGATACGTATCCCTTACCACTGGCGCAGGACATTTTCGCCTCTTTGTCTGAATGCAAATGGTTCTGTTGTCTTGACTTGGCGGGAGCGTACACTCAGCTCCAGCTTTCTACAAGGTCTAGACAATTTGTTGTAATTAACACGATAAAAGGGCTTTATACCTATAATCGGCTACCTCAAGGAGCCTCTGCCAGCGCTTCCATATTTCAAAAAGTCATGGACCAGGTGTTGATTGGTTTGAAATATGTTAGCTGCTATCTAGATGATGTACTTATTGCGGGGAAAACTAAAGAAGAATGTGAAAAACACTTACATTTAGTTCTCTCAAGACTTGAACAGAAAAACATAAAGGTGAATTATAAAAAGTGTAAGTTTTTTGTGAAGTCTTTTACATATTTGGGACATTTAATAACAGAGGAGGGTCTACTTCCATCACCTGACAAGTTATTGACAATTAAGGAAGCAAAAGTTCCAAAAGATGTTTCTGAGTTGAAAGCATTCTTAGGACTTATTAATTTTTATGGTAAATTCGTGCCGCATCTCTCTACGAGATTGCGATGTTTGTACGCGTTATTGAGAAAAGATGTGAAATTTGTTTGGGATGATATGTGTCAGCAAGCTTTTGAAGAAAGTAAAATAGCTTTGCTCAACGCAAATATGTTGGAATTTTATGACCCCAAGAAACCCATTGTAGTTGTGTCTGACGCATGTAGCTATGGATTGGGAGGTGTTTTGGCCCATGATATCAATGGACAAGAGAAACCAATAAGTTTCGTATCATTTTCTTTAAACTCTGCTCAAAAATCGTACCCAATCCTACATCTCGAGGCATTAGCTTTAGTTTGTACGGTGAAAAGATTCCATAAGTATTTATTTGGACAAAAATTTACTATATATACAGATCACAAACCTCTTCTTGGGATATTTGGAAAAGAAGGTAAAAACCAAGTTTGTGTTACTAGACTGCAGAGATATGTAATGGAAATGTCTATTTATGAGTTTAATATTTGCTACAGACCATCGTCTAAGATGGGTAATGCGGACTTTTGTTCCAGATTCCCGCTGGACCAAAGTGTCCCTAAGTTCCTGGATAGTGGTAGTATTAAAAGCATAAATTTTTTTTGATGATTTTCCCTTGGATTATTCATTGATTGCCAAAGAAACTAAGACTGATTTATTTCTATCAAAAGTTGCTGACTATATCAATAATGGATGGCCAAACAAGGTTGACAAAGCTTGGCAATCTATATTTTCGTTACGTTACGATTTAGAGCTAGTGGAAGATTGCATTTTATACCAGGACAGAGTATTTATTCCAGAATCGCTTAAGAATGCACTTTTAAAATTACTTCACACTAATCACCTTGGGATAGTCAAAATGAAACAAACAGCGAGGCGATGTTTGTTTTGGTTGGGGTTAAACAACGATAAAGATAATTACGTTAAACAATGTCAGTCATGTATGAAAACAGCAGTGATTCCCAACCCTATTTCAAATACTTCATGGACTCCAACAACTCGTCCATTCAGTCGCATTCACGCCGACTTTTTCTTTTTTGATTCTAAAACCTACCTGCTGATTGTTGACAGTTATAGTAAATGGCTTGAAATAGAGATAATGAAATATGGTACGGATGCACAAAGGGTGATTAAAAAGTTTACAGTTATGTTTGCACGTTTTGGACTGCCAGATGTTCTTGTAACCGATGGTGGTCCACCATTCAACTCTTCCCAATTTTGCTCATTCATGGAGCGCCAGGGCATCATTGTGATGAAGAGTCCGCCTTACAATCCTAGTAGCAATGGACAGGCAGAAAGAATGGTGAGAGTAGTCAAAGACGTACTAAAAAAGTTCATGCTCGACCCTGAAACGAGATCTCTAGAGGTTGAGGATAGGTTAACACTTTTCTTGACAAATTATAGGAACACTTGTTCGTCTGACGACAGATTTCCATCTGAAAAATTGTTTTGTTATAATCCTAAAATGTTAATGGACCTTATACATCCTAAACGTCGGTATAAAGACCATCTTCAAGCTCTTCCTAGGAAGGAAAAGACTTTTATAGATGATAGTACGCCATATCAAGATCCATTCATTGCGCTGGCTTTGGGGGATAAAGTATTGTATAAGAATAATGATAAACGTTCCATTGAAAAGTGGATTGAAGCGCAGTATGTCAAAAGAGTTTCATTGAATGTTTTCGAAATATCTTTTGGCAGGTATACACTGAAAGCACATCGGAATCAACTACGTATTATTCCTCCGAGACCAACAAAAACAACAATTCATATTCCCCTTCAAAGAAACAAACGGCGCAGAGTAGCGAGTGACTCTGATGAAGAGTTTCGCGGATTTCCAGATGTTCCAGCCGAACCGACAGAAAATGATAGCGATTGTAGGCGTTTCAAATACGTGCGACGCAGTCCAATTGCAACGAGAAGTTTTACTAGCTCAATGCGTAATGATGATCGAACTTCGACGAATCAAAAGAATTCTGTGCAGCAATGAAGCACACTATGTGCCACCATTGGGTCCTAGGATTCACTCGAGAAATAAGGCCAATTTTGCGAGAATAAATAAGAACGGTTACGTAAGAAGAAAACAAATAAAGAGATAGAAAATTTAGCTGGATTCATTTTAGAGAATAGGTTTGAAAATTCGTATTAGGTTAAGATAATTTTTTCATGATTTTACATGGATTCGAACAATTGAAATGTATGCTTACGAGTAGAAAGATAAACTTCAACAGAGTGAAATTTATGTTCTGAAAAAAAAATGCATTGAATTTTGGTGCTGGCAATTAAAAAAAAAATGATCTGATTGTTAATAGTAATAAATATAGTTAAAATGTAAATACAGTGAAATCTTTAGGGGGAAGAACTGTAGTGTTCGACCAATCGGGGAAAACCCTTTCTGAGCTCAGTCTATCGATGAAACATTGTACAGAGGTTTGAAGCAAGAATAAATGCTTTGTTCGTGGTCTTTAGATTGCAGACAGTGAGATAACCAGACGTGTTTCTTGAAGATATTAAAATCCGAAGGTCTTATATAGTGAAATAATTTGTGAACATTACACCCCCCCCTTACTTCCCTACCTTCTTTCCCACCTCCATAATTCTTTTCCCCCACCACACCCCCCCCCCCAACATTTTTTTTTTTTTTTTCTTTTACCCAAAAAATAGTGGGCTTCCCCACAAAACCGTCCTCCTTCTTTTTTTTTTTTTCCCAAATCCACCCCTCCCCTCCAAAAATTAAATCAAAACGCAATGAGCGAATATATATTATTTGACTACCTTTTATTATTATTTTCCTTTTGATCATTAAATTCACTACCATCGATTTGATAGAAAAAGAAACTTTTCCGCCTCTTTAATAATTTATGTCCCTATGAAACGACACGTCCAATGCCTGCTTGTATGTCATTCTGAATGACTTTTTTCTCTGGTTCTGTCTCGATTTGCTTTTAGCTTATTTTAGTTATTTTTAGTTAACACACTACTTCTATACGAGACGATGTAAATAAGTTATTGTATCTTTCAATATTACTTTCCAGTTTCGAGTTTTGTATGTAGTATTGTAGTATTTGTTTTGGTTCTCTAGTTGACGACAGTACAAAAATTTGTATTATTGGCTTTGTGGTCTCTCGAGGGTGGATATAGGTGTAGGTACCGGTGAATGTACCGCTTGGAAGCTGTCTACCGTTTGAGGAATCTCTTGTGGCATGGGTGCGTGGAGTATTGTCACAAAATCAATGTTATCATCTATAGCTTTCATTCAGGAGACACAGATGGAAACAGGGATTCTGCTGTAGGTTAACACGTTTGGCGAATAAGAAAAGGGTACCTGATGTAGTTTAAATGGAAGATCCTGGGTTGTAGTAAAATTAAATATTCGCGATTATCCAACTTAATTGAGGGTTATCGACTTGCAAGACTTTTGGGCAGATGGACTAGTTAAGTTGGTACCGGAACTAAAAGATCATATTGAAATGGAGAATTCTGTACAGGTGGAGGTGTCGAGAAACGAACTGGATGAAAGTTAGGAGCGTTTTTAAAACATCAATGTAATCTTCAAATAAGTTCTTCTTGGTTCTGGCTGATTATGTTGCGGTTGCGTTAGTGTTCTGTTTTATATACTTGTTGATGTTGTATGAGTAACTATTCTATAAGTAGGTATAAGAAGCGCAATAAATGCATCTTTGTGCTAGAATTAATTCTGCTGTTGCCTTAATCAACGTTATGTAACAGTCAATGTGACCCAAGTTTATCAGCGTAGCAACAGGAAGAAGGAATTGGATTCGCTTTGTCTTCTGCTTTTGATTTAGGATGGAACGGGACGCTGTGTAAAGTTTGCTATCTTTTGTCTCTTTCTCATTATTTCACCTAGTGCATCTTCAGTGATTTGCATCTCTCAAAATTGCTGACGGCTGCTGTAATGGTTCCCGTCCCGTTTCGCGTTAAGCACAAACAATATAAATTCACAAATGTAACGTCCCGCGTTGGCGAGTACAACAACCAACGTGCAAATTACACCGTCACCTGAACGTTTTGCACCACAGTGGAATATTCCGTCTTTGACGGCACCAAGTAAAAAGCTGGGTAGATCTCCGCGCCACACGGACATTTGGTGGCTGCAATCACAGAACAACATTGGTAAAGACAAACAAAGAATCAATTCACAAAGGACTTACCCATCACCCAGTTAAAGCTGCCCAACTTGACCGTGCACTTGGGGCAGTACAATCGACCTTGCGTATTGTGGAAAATGTCCGTCATCCAGGCAAGCGGTTCGGTAAAGTAGATTCTGCTGCAGATTCCATCCTTCTCCGACGATCGATTGCTTTGGTCACTGCAGATCGAACTGCGTCGCATCTGCTCCGTAACGTAAGACAGTGATGGTTCCTTACCCTTCAGTTCCGGTTCATCCACCGATGCGGATGGCATTAGACATCCACCGCTGGACGCTTCTCCCACTTCGTCGTCCTTGTGTTCGCTGTCGGATTCATCATCGTTGAATCCAGCCACGTCGCTTAGCGAATTGTGCTTGGCAGGTGACTGACCCGGAGGTTTCAGCTTGTGCATCATCAGGTTGCTCTTAGTAGCAACCACTCGGCGACATTTGCGACACCGGTACACGATTGGGTCTGGCATTTCCTGTGTGACGGCCGGATCCGGTTTGACCACATCCATGCAGTTCACCGGAAGGCGTTTCGCTGCAAGTGGAATTGAAATGATTTGCAATAAGTTACGAGGGGCTAAGACTTCGTTAAAAGTGTTATGTTGACGTAGGACTACGTCTGTGTTTTCGATACTGGGGTACACATTAAAATTGCGAAAATTTGGAGCGTCACGAAAAACGGTTAGGTTTTGGTTAATTACTAAGTAATTTCACGATCGATTTCCAAAATGTTTGCAGCATTAGGTTAAGACATTTTTTACGCTTTGATTCCAAAATTTAAATTTATTGATTTTTAACATGCAACTAATAAAATTAACGCAAATATGAGGTAATGTCTTATAATGTCGATTTTTCAGAGTAAATTTACCAAATACACAGTACTTTCCTACCACAGACTCCATATTTAAGTAACGAACGTCTCCTAGGCAGCCATGATTGTTATGTAAGGGGTACACCTTCGCATTTTGATTTAGTTTTTCGGTGGCCGTGGAGCTGAGCAGAGTAGGATCTGCAATTGGATCGTAGTTGGTGGCAGCACTGGGGAGCAGTCGTTGCCCAGAGAGGCGTTGCTGCAGTTGGCTGTTGTTGCCGATGCTCCCGTCAACCCGCTGCGAGAAACATGACTGCTGAAGCCTACGAGTTGGCGGGAAAAAGCCGCCCGTGACAACGAGACAAGAATCAATCATCCCACGTCACCTGCAGATGGCCACCCGTAATAAAGAGGAAATAAACCAAGAAAGTCCAAGCTCAATCGCGAACTGTTTACCCCCGTCACATAAATCCGTCCTTTTCAAGACGACCAAATCAATTTGCCAACTGAAGAGTTCGTTTGGATGATTTTTTCTCTTGTGCTTTTTGAAATTTCCATTACCGCGCCCGGCTGAACATGGCGTTGCTTTAAACGCCGCGCTCGCAGTAAATGGCAAAGCGCGTTGAACAACCAATGAACCAACAGATCCATAACTATCTTCTACGCGTTAAAGATAGTGGCCCTCTCAACCATCGTAGAAAATACAACCGGGGCTGCATCATAATTGAGAGCCACCAAATGCGTTCTAAAGAGTGTACAATAGAATTTTCTTGGCCCTTTTCAGGACTGACTTAAATCAATTAGCGGATGGCCCTGACGTGCCTGAAAAGTGTATATGAATTAGATTGCTGCGTAGTCCTACGTCACCTTTGCGTACAACCCCATTGGGACCAAGGCTAGAGGCACGGGAGGGTTTTTATCGGATCGAGGGCTTGACATCCTTCAACCCCACACCCTGAGTGCTTCTGGTTGCAGATTTTCCTTTCCGTACTAAAAAACCGTTCACTTTGAGGTTGTGATGCAGTTCGCACCTGTGGTGTACCTTGGAAACTTTGATCTCCCCTTAACGGCTAAACGAACTACGGAAGGAGCACCTACTACTAGGACTACGCCAACCAAAGGGTCAAAGAAATGGCCAGGCTAGTAGCCATGGAAACGGCTAAAGCGGCCTCGAATTACACGCACACACGTCTTTGTGGGATGTTCCGCCCCATCTACCATGGGGGCAGGGACGTCCAAGCGTGCGAGGCAGTCACCCAGGGAAATGTCTGCTGGTGAAGGGCCGCATTGGCCCCAATCGCTATGTGAATGGCATCGGGGGTCGGCGGAACCACCCTCCCGACCAATAACGCCAAGTCCAACTCATGACCCTAGAAAGTCTCAAGCCTCCGAGGCCGGCCAGCGTACAAGTACGAAGGGAGCCCTTAGAGGTATAGGGAAAACCCCTGGAGGAAGGTCCGAAAAAAGCGATAGACCAAAAAAAAAGAAAAGACACGACGTAACGTGGCCTGGAAGCGGAAGCGAGGTGAGTTCCTCATAGCCTAGACAGAAGAGTCCAAGTACTCGGGGGTCTTGAAGGCAATGCGTGGAGATGCGTAGCTTGTGGATCTGGGAGCCGAAGTGCGTATTATACGTCGTACTCGCACTGGTGAAATGTTAAGTTTAAAAGGGATACCGCACGGAAGGGTTTAGCCTACAAGAAACTGGTTAAACAAGTCCTTGGAGAGGGAGTGGGGGTTCGTGCCCTCGCCACGCAAATGACCCTCCAGTGTAAACACCTGGATGAGATCACGGAAGCGTGCGAGATCTTTACGGTCAAATGTCACCGACCCTATCACCGTGGAAGTGAATCTCCATTGGTGCTTGTCCTGGCCCCAGTACAAGCTCGTAGTCCTCAGTGAACTTGAACTTGAGTCTGGTCTCCCAAGAATCGATACGCTAACTGCGATAACCGTTCGGGTGTTCACTGCTTTAAACAACAAACCACCGATCTACCTTGAATACTGGTGATTAGAAAATGAGAAGAAAGATTACTTATTTCCATTTAATTCCAACTACCTTTATTGCTTATCTTGACAGATAAGCGTATTTCGTCTACAATGTTCAGATTTCTTCTAACACTCGACTGAAAGAAAACCTTCGCCACCTGCCGTATACGTACTATTTTCCAAATACAAATACTTGTACCTGGAGTTTAAATTTTTTCCTAACCTACACTGAGTCAAAAACAAATATACTTAATATCTACCTCGCCTTTTTCATTATACCTAACCTAATTATTCTGCTGCAGCGGGTGCTCCGCTGCGTTGGCTTTGTTTTCGTTTAGGCACTAAGTTAAAGAGCCATGTGTACACGTTACCTTGGTCTTTGTTTAGTAGATTTGTGTTCTGTTGTTTGTTGATTTGTAAGCTTTCTTCGACGTCTAAGTGATGTCATTCGTCATTGTGTCGTGATTTTCCGTGAAGATGTGTTCTGCAACTGTCGATTTGAAGTTATGTGAAATTCCTTTGTCATTCTGTTTGACGGCCTTAGGCACCTCCGCTAGATGCTCTTTGAACCTTGCTGCCAAGGTTCTCTTTGTTTGACCTACATATATTTTGTTGCAGTGCTTACACTTGATGTTGTATACCCCTGTTCTGCCTAATACATCAACTGAATCTTTGGTGGAGTCTAGAGAAAACTAAGTCTAAGCCAAATTCCCTAAGTAATGGTTTCAGCTTTTGCGTAATGTCTTTATCAAAGGGGCGGATACACGTTTTCAGGTGAATCGGAGAGGGTTGTTTGCGATTTCCTATCAAGATGTTTTTCCTTTTAGTTGATGATAGCTTGAATTGTCCTCTTTTCGTAACTACTGAGTCTGGCAGTTTCGAAGATGTAAGGTAATTATTTGGCTTTTCCGTTTTTTTTTTTTTTTTTCTGAATATTTGAGAGTCTGGAGACCATTGGAGACAATGGTTTTCTCACTACTAGAAGGTCGAGGAATGCAAGTTTCCTATCCCTTTCTATTTCATGAGTAAACTTAATGTTTTAGACTTTGTGGAGATTGTTGATTTCTTGAAGAATTAAGGGGAGATCTTCTTGTTTCACTCCGGCGAAGATGTCGTCGACGTATCTTTTCGATCGGACGAAGTTCTGCTGTATTTGGCGGGTTCGCCTCCGTCGGGACCACATTAACGCCCTTCGCTTCGTACCAATCCATTACAGGCATGGCGTAATGGCACGAAGCGAGATCCGGCCAGAACAGCGTGGGACCACGGTGAGAGCGGAAGAAGGGCAGCAAGCGCTTCTGCAAGCATTCCTCTCGACTGGCCGTTTATGGTGCCGGTTGTAACGAACGGCTTGCTGTACCGTCCGCACTCGCAGATCGCCTGCCACAAGAAGTACTTCTTCGCGAATTTGTCCATCTTTCTCTTCCGGAATTTTTCCGGAATCTCCATGCGGGACGTACCGACAAAAAACTCGAGGCCGGGGATTTGTTTGGTGTCCGCCTTTATATATGTCTCGTCGTCCATGACGAGACATCCTGGCTTGACCAGCCACTCACGGTACAGCTTCCGCGCACGCAATTTGGCCACCGTGTTTTGCTTGTCAGTCCGGTTTGGCGCCTTTCTGACCTTAAAAACACGTAGTCCAGCCCGCTTTATGGTCTGCTGGACTAACCACTTTGACGAATTGACCTTTTTGGCCACGTCTCGGGTGAAAAGGTTCGGGTTATTCTTAAAGTACTGCCTTATCTTCCGCGCCTTCTCTGGGTATTCCGTTTTCGGTTTTCGGCCGCTTCCAGCGCGCGCTCGATGGTCTTCGTCTCTTGGAACATCTTCACAACGCGGGACACGGTGGAATGGTGCATTCCATGCCTTTTGCGATCCATCTGTGCGACTGACCAGGATTATCGATCACCGCGCCCAAGATTTGCTGGCGTAGCTCTTCTTGTTTCGAATGCATCCTGAAAACTACTTGACAGATCGCGATAAAATTTCGCACACATAAACATAACACTCCAAATTTAATTAATTTTTACCCACGCGATAAAAAGTTACACCCAAAACAAAGTGTCGCATTTTTTCCGAGTCCAATCTTTATTTGCCTCGCAATGCCAGAGCCACGGTTGATCTTAGGAGATTTTAATTCTCACGGTACAGCCTGGGGGTCACCGTACGACGACAACCGTTCTGCATTGATACTAGACCTAATGGACTACTTCAACTTGACTATTTTGAATACTGGGGAAGTAACACGCGTGGCTCCACCTCCAAACCCTGGAAGCAAATTAGACCTCTCAATCTGTTCCAATTCATTTTCATTGGATTGCACGTGGAAAGTGATTCAAGATCCCCATGGTAGTGATCACCTGCCTATCAAAATTTCAATCACCGATGGTTCGTGTCAATCTCGCTCGATCGACATTGCGTACGACCTCACGAAGTGCATCGACTGGGGTAAATACGCTGAAGCGGTCATCGATGGCGAGCAATCGGTCAAAGTCCTTCCTCCGTTGGAAGAGTATAGGTTTTTATCCGGGTTAATCCTCAAATGTGCGATCGACGCACATCGCAGACCAGTACCAGGATCAACAATTCGCCGACGTTCGCCCAGTCCGTGGTGGGATGAAGAATGTACTGAGGTCTACCGTGAAAAATCAGTCGCGTTTAAAGCTTATCGCGAGCGCGGTTCACGAGATAACTACAAGCGGTACATTGCTCTTGAGCGTAAGTTTAAGAGCCTCGCCAAGGCCAAGAAACGCGGATATTGGCGTCACTTCGTCGACGGGCTATCGCGTGAAACGTCGATGAGAACTCTTTGGACCGTCGGGAGAAGAATGCGAAATGCGTCGTCGGTGAATGAAGACAATGAAAGCTCTTCCCGGTGGGTCTACGCGTTTACCAAGAAAGTGTGCCCAGAATCGGTTCCGGTGCAACGAATCGCTCGCGATACTCAAACCAATCGTAGCGAAATGGATGCGCCCTTTTCTACGCTCGAATTCTCACTTGCTCTTCTTTCATGCAACAATTCTGCACCAGGAATGGAGAAATCAAGTTTAACTTGTTGAAAAACCTCCCAGACGTCGTAAAGAGGCGCTGGCTGAACTTATTTAATCAGTTCCTGGGAAGCAATATTGTTCCGGATGAATGGAGGCAGGTTAGAGTTATAGCTATACAAAAACCCGGGAAAGCCGCCGTTTTTATATATAACTCTTATCGCCCAATTGCGATGTTGTCGTGAATACGGAAGCTGCTAGAGAAGATGATTCTCCATCGGCTCGACAAATGGACTGAATCTAATGGCTTTCTATCTCATACACAATTTGGTTTCCGCAGAGGCAAAGGAACGAGCGATTGTCTTGCGCTGCTCTCAACAGAAATATGTACAGCTGGCCTATGCTCAAAATGAGCAAATGGGTTCAGTTTTCATGGACATTAAGGGGGCTTTTGATTCAGTTTGTGTAGACGTCCTTTCAGACAAACTCCACGAGTGTGGCCTTTCACCATTATTAAACAACTATTTGTACAATTTGTTGTCTGAGAAACATATGAGCTTTTCTCATGGGTCTTCGACAACTTCACGAATTAGCTACAAGGGTCTCCCCCAGGGCTCTTGTTTAAGCCCCTTTTTTATAATTTTTGTGTCAGAGACATGCCTCATGGAAAATTGCACGCTATGACAGCTGGCAGATGACGCCGTTGTTTCAATTGTAGGACCAGGGGCGAACAACCTGCAGGGACCGTTGCAGGATACCCTAGACAATTTGTCTACCTGGGCTGTAAAGCTGGGTATCGAATTCTCCCCGGAGAAAACTGTGTTAGTTGTTTCTTTCTAAGAAGCGTGATCCAGCACAGGTACCGCTTCAACTCATGGGTAAAATAATAACTCAAAGTTTGTCTTATAAATACCTAGGGGGCTGGTTCGATTCTAAATGCACCTGGGCAAAGCACATTAAGTATCTGCATCAGAAATGCCAGCAGCAAATAAACTTCATGCGTACTATCACCGGAACATGGTGAGGAGCCCACCCGGAAGATCTGATAAAGCTCTATCGTACAACGATTCTGGGTAGCGTACAACGAGTAAGGTAGCTTCTGTTTTCAATCCGCCGCGAAAACTCATATTCTGAAGCTGCAGCGAATCCAGTACTGTTGTCTTCGTATCGCGTTAGGCTGCATGAACTCAACTCATACTATGAGTTTGGAGGTATTAGCAGGAGTTCTTCCTTTATAAGATCGTTTTGTGGAGCTATCGTTCCGGTTCCTCATCCGCTGTGAGGTGCTAAATCCATTGGTAATTGAAAATTTTGAAAAGCTAATCGAACGAAATCCTCAAACTAAGTTCATGACATTGTACCATTGGTACATGACACTGGAGGTGAGCCCTTCTTCGAATGTTCCTAATCGTAATTACTCCCAAGACTTCGCTAGTTCTACTGTAGTTTTTGATCTGACCATGAAGCAAGAAGCTCGTGAAATACCAGATGCACTCCGTTCGGAGTACATTCCATAAATTTTTGCAAGTAAGTTTGGCCATATCAGATGTGACAGGAAGTTTTACACCGACGGGTCAAAAACAAATGATTCCACTGGATTTGGTGTTTTTAACGAAATTCATAGCGACTCCTTCAAACTTCAAAATCGTTGCTCCGTATACGTCGCAGAATTGGCGGCTATACACTATGCATTAGAGCGAATTGCCTCTCTTCCCTCTGATCAATTTTTCATTTTTATCGATAATCTCAGCTCACTTCAGGCTATTTGTTCAATGAAGCCGGCAAAGCACTCGCCGTATTTCGTTAGCGAAATACGATCTCCTTTGTGTGCCCTATCAAACAATTCCTACACCATCACCTTGGTTTGGATCCCTTCTGATTGCTCCATTCCGGGTGAAGAGAAAGCGGACTCACTTGCCAAGGTGGGCGCTATGGCAGGCGATATTTATGATCGACAAATCACCTTCAACGATTTGTTTGCTATTTTCCGTCAACAGGCTTTGATCAGCTGGCAACCAAAATGGGATGCAGGGGATTTGGGCAGATGGTTACATTCCATTCTCCCACAGGTATCGAAAAAATCGTGGTTCAGAGGGTTGGATATTGGCCGGGATTTTATCAAGGTAATGTGTCGTCTAATGTCCAATCACCACTGGTTAGGCTCTCATTTCTATCGAATAGGTCTTTCAGACACCAATCAATGCGGCTGTGGTGCAGGTTATCAGGACATCAACCACGTTGTCTGGCATTGCCTCGATTACGAAATTGCCAGATCTGATCTTTGCGCATCTCTACGGGCCCGAGGGAAACCAGAGAAGGAAGATATCAGAGATGTGATGGGTAAGATGGGCTTGGACTATATGGGGCTAATTTACAAGTTCTTGAAACAAATAGATGTATACGTTTGATTCTCTCTTAGCTGTCGCTTCAACATGTTCACCTCGTCCCCTCCCCAGTAATACCGCTTCTATTGTATCGTTACAGTTTAACGCAGTGCAACATCTACGCCAGACCAACAGCAACAATATCGCATCGCCAATCTGCTGTTGAAAGCCAACGTTAAGATTCCTACTTCCCCATTCCTACCCGAATCCCTAACCTCGACCAAGCCTGTACTGGATTGTGGAACATCGTGTTTAAATCGCGAATTTTAACACGCTTTCTGTCATATTAGCCATCATACCCCTGGAACGGTTCCCATTGGGCCTGGTCTTTTAGGTACAGAGAAATTAGTATATCCTATATTATTCACGCTGCTTTCAAGGCCTGTAGCTTCAGCTGGATCCTCCTTTGGTAAAATGTGTTCCATTCCCGATCTGGTCTAGAAATTTTTCGTTAAGAAAATATTCTCGACGCGCTTTGCATAGGGTATCGTGGTAATCCAAAAATGGTACCTGGCATCGGAAGCTCTCAATTAATAAATGTGGAATTGCATTTAGAACACTTTGAAACAGCCAATGCGCGTATTAAGATGAGCAATAGCTTGATGTTCCAAGAAAGCTTCATCAGTTGTTTTTGCCTTGCGTATAAGCGCGTGAAATATTGCAACATAGTGAACAATTTCCGGCGCTATCTCAAATCCTTGTACGGGGTCCGATGAAGGATGCGCGTATCGCGGATATGCATAACTGGGTCGCTTAACAATAGCTCTCCCATTTCTGTCGCTTTCGCAGTACATTTCCCATCGATCCCCATTCTTCAATTGGCCTCAATTCCATCAAGAATAATAAACCCAAACCCCGCTCCGCCACAAACCAGCCCCAACTTACCTTTTCGCACATTGTCCGCCGCCAGCTTCAAGCGAAACAATTTGTATTTCTCGTTCTGCGAATCGATCCGATAGCTCATGATGCTGAACAGCTTCAGCTGGTTGATAAAACCCGGATTGGGCATCACAAAACGCCGCTTTGACTTGACCCGCTGCAGAGCCGCATCGTAGCTTAGCTTGTACTTGTTCATGATGTATGCGATCACGATAGTGGCACTGCGACTTACACCGAAATAGCTGCGGAACAGAAGGAATGCATTTCCCATTAGCTCGAGTAGGTAAAAGGCAATATAATCGAATTTCAATTTCTCAATAACCACTCACCAATGCACAAGTACGTTCCTCTCCTCCTCTAGGCTTTCCCTGATAAAGTTGTTGGTATCTTCAAAGTGTTTGATTAAATCCTCTCTTGGCACATCGGAAGCTACAACAAAGAGGAAAGAAAAGAGCTTTTATCTTCTTCAAAGCGTCTTTGTGTCTGCTGCCCGGTTGCACCCCCTCTCACCTTGGATATATTTCACCCTAAGGCTAGGATTCTCGGTAACGTGCGCCGGCAGCGGACATGAATCGATAGTTAGTACGCTGCGTATTGCGAGCTTATCCAGCGTGGGTAAATCAGCTGCTGCCGTTACATTTCCTAGCCATAGACCCGGTTCGATTTCGTCCAAATTGACCGGCCCTCCGGAAATGTCGTCACGCGTTAAGCGATAGGTAACCGTCGCATCCGATTTCTTCTCCCGAGGAGCACCAGATTTCGGGACATGTCCCTGAACTTTCTTTATCACTATCTCACCCTCATGCATCTTGGCCGTTCCGTCTTCGTTAAAGCGAATACTGTTAAGCTGACCTATTTTGAAGCCTTTTTATTATTGCACTCTCGCTTGAAACAATGCGAGAGCTCTACCTCTGACGAATAACCGTATGCGACTAAAGGCAAAGATGAAATTCTCAACTTTTCAGAGTTGTTGTATTCTGCCCTTGGGGGACTTCGGCACTGAAGATGAAATGGTTTTTCTTTTTCCCACTAAGCCACCCACCCGCTGGAAATGGCAGCTTTGCCGATTGCACTTCTATATGTAGGGCTAGACAAATAGTGTATAGCAAAAACGTACGGTGGGAGTGTTTGTTCCTCCTTTTAGTCCTGTTGGATGGAAATAATTGATTTTATCTGTTTAAATTTGATGACGTCAATATTGAAATGAAAATATAACTTACGCTAGCTCATTTCGGAAGAATGGTGACTAAACAAAAACTGTTTATACCTACCCTTATATTGATATACAGCGCAGATGGGTGGGTGAAAAATCGATTTACCCTGTTTTCACACGATTTGTGAAATTTTCTGCACTGCGCGTCTTGAGTGTGTATAGTAAAGCTAGGTGTTCCTGTATTCCAGATCCAAAGGAAACCGAATAATAATTCACTGTGCGCAATGAAAAATGCAGTTATAGGAAATAATAGTTCCGCACTAATAAAACGGCAGCTACGATTGTGATCACCGTGATATTAACGAGGTGCGACCCAACGAGAACAAACTCGTCACTGCAATGTTCCACTGACGTATGGATTACCACCCACCGCACCCACCATCTAGCAGAGATTGTTCGCTTCGATGTATGTTTGTTTACACTTCGTTTCACGCACGCAATCCGGAGAAAATTTCAGGAAGAAAATGAGAGAGCCGGATGGAAGCGCCTGGTTGTTTATGAGAGGTTTTATCAAACACCGGAAAAAAGAGCGCATCACGGCAGCGCGCGCTATTTATTTTTAAAACAACTTTTATGACGTTGAGAAACGTCATTCTTGGCAGTTTGGCGAGTCAGACAGCATACCTTCTTCTACGCTACACAGAAAAAAATAAAAATCAAGCATAATTTTTCAAATAAGCGTAGCCAGCATTTTAATGTTACAAATTTAAAGAGGTGCTATTTTTGTGTAGACTACGCAGGGGCTCTGCGTCACTGTCAATCACATATAGATGCACCATAGTTCACATGATTTTGACAATTTTGGACAAATGAAATCAACAAAGATTTTTCGTTAGGGCCTAACGACGAACCCAACCGTACCTATTTACTAGCGTTTGACAGTATGCAACATATCACGGGCCTTATTTGAATAAGGCCCATCTGACGTTTGTTACTATGGGTAGGAACGCCAGCATTGTTTATAAACAATGCATTTTTTGACATTTGATCGTTGGAGATGTTGGCTACAGGAATCGTTCCCCTGCCTCTACAAACGTAAACAATTGCTTCTTCCTTGAATTTGTCGACCTTGGAAACTTGCCTCATAAATCTACCACAGCCATTTCGAAGAACAAGAGACTTTCTATTCGATAGAATTGGAAGCTTACATGGGTAGACGAGAAATTTACGGAAGAAGCCATTGTATACGTATGTCAGTTAGGCTCTAATGAAAAATCTTTGTCGAAATATGGCCCATCAAAACAAATCGACGAATGCCAAGGCATACCAGAACAAATCAAACATAGCTTTTCAAATAGACGTATCTAACATTTGATAGGAATTGAGAAAAATGAGGTTGAAGTTCCAGATGCTTTCATTTAATTCTATTTCACTGCATTTCAAGTTTTATTCGATCTGTTGATTCTATCATGGTTAAATAATATTAAAAGTAGTAAAAATCCTGGTTTTCATTCACTTTCGCTCTATTTTTTTAATTAACACATACGCCGGTTTGCCTTCATACCACACACATACACCACGTTAGATACGTCGGTGTGACATCTTGATCGTAACATACACCGATTGGATACGTCGGCATTTCAGAACTTTTAGCACTTGCGTCATGTCAGATACACCGGTTATAATTGTTAAGCTCAGATACGTCGGCTTGCTGTGTGGTGTTTCCGAAATATTTACTTAACATTTAAAAAGATCAGATAGGTTGCATATGATATTTGGCTCACATAACTGAATAATTTTGATAATAGTATTTGACAATTGCTATTACATTAAGCGTGTTATTAATGACAGGATAGAATTAAAAACTCGAATTGTTTACATTTGCGACATACGTCCTTTTGAAAAGTTATGCTTGAAATCAACTAACTCTTTCACACTCGCTGCGTATCTCTAACGTGTAAACAAAACATAACATAACTGACACGAACACACCCTCAAATATAACTAACACAGTGAATCAAAACTAAAACAAATAGCGAATTCGTTTTTGATCCAGTTCCAATCTGTATCGCGTATTAGAATTGGTTTGGCTTATTGTGTGTCAAACATCAGTGTCTATGTTTTTTTCTGTAACTCCTATCGGATTGAACGTTGCACAATAAGTTCGTGTTTCGTAGGTTGGAACTAGTTCCAAATCAGGTTCAAAAACGAATTCGATAAAAGATTCTAGTACCAAAAAGCGCAAGAATGTATTGCAAGGTGCAGGCTGCAAGGTGTACTTCGGACCAACGGGGTTCTACAACAGTGAACCAATTTCAAATCGCTAGTTTCATATCGATTGTTGTTATTAGGGGCGAATAATTCACTCAGCGAAATAAACTTTCGATATTCATAAGATTGTATTATGATTATTTGCCACAAGAAATCCGTATGAACTTCGTTAAATTACCTTATGAAATATAATGACGTTGAAAAAATAAAAATACGGAGCAACCTGGATTCGAACCTTGAACGTTGGGGTTATGGGTCCAGTGATTTGACCACTAGAGAAGTGAAGTGTGACACTCACATATTGACGGAACAAGGTAGCACAGCTGATCAGCGTGTACTTACACGTCTGAGGATAGTCCACACCCGACTTACGCACACATTCCTATTAAAAAAGAGCTCCAACCGAACTGTGTCTGTTGTGGCACGGTGCAGAATGTGCGGCACCTGATATTAGAATTCAGGAAATACGATGCAGAAAGAAGAAGCAACAACATCGTCACCAGTCTGCGTGATGCCCTGGACAACACAGGTGAACGAACAACACAAATGTTAAATTTTCTCCACAACAGTGGACTATACAAACAACTTTGAAAAACAAAAAAATAGAGGCGGGTTATATCAGGGAAATAACCGCGAGGTTCTCGTAGCACCACATTGATGTATAGTAATAATGGTATCATCTAATTTATACATATCATAACACATATGGTTGGTTAATATTAAAATGTTTTTATTATTTTGCTTTGACCCGTCCCCCCAACAAACATCGGTGTCAAATAATCGCTTGTTCAAACAAATTTGGAGAAGTTATTCAGCTGAACAACTTCTCCAAATTTGTTTGAACAAGCTCATGTGCTTACCATTTTGCTTACGTTTTTTAGTTCGGGCTTAATGAAAAATCTCTGTCAAATTTACCACTCTCGGCTGAATGCATCAAACAACCTGGCTTGTAAATGAGCAAGCGCAGGCGATAATTTGCGAGCCAGACGAGCAATCGCGAGAAAACGGACGAGATAAAAAAAAACGACAAAATATCTTCGTAACGAGAGAGCGAAAAACACAACCGTACGTGCCGCTCAATCTAACTTGAATATCCCAATGAAATCATTTTGATTCGAATCGTGTGCTTTATACTGGCGTTGATAGCATTGCCTTGAAAGAAAAGAAGCACAAACATGCAGTACGCAGCAAATTTCATAAGAATACACCCAAGAAACAATTTCAGTTCTATTTCAGCCGTATAGTACTCCTCCCGGCTTTGTTGATGACACTACATTCAAAACTGTTTTGTCCACCAACACCTCCTCTATGCATCTTTAAAGCTGAAATATGTACAAAGTGGCCCACTCTATAGACGGTTGTGAAAACAAATTGATAAAACCTTTCTAAGACCACAACGATTTTGAAAATGTTCTAGTGAAAGATGTTATGACCACTTGAGAACCATCATAAAACCTATTGGCCGCCATCAAAACCAGCATAGGGCTGAATGGCCACAGCTGTCAAACTTCACGGCGATATCGTGGTTGATTTTTGTTGTTTTGCTTTGTTGCTCTTCTGATTCATTCAACAGTAAATAATGGCTCAGAAAAAAGTTCTACTGTTGCGGGAAATTATGATTGAAAGCAAAATATATAAAACAAAATGAGATTTTTTTATAGCGTATCATGCTCCAAATCATATGCGCATTTAATTTTATGGTGAATATTGGCACGATAGGAGCTGAAAATTAATGCGCCTTGGAAATTATGCGAGTTTACAACAACAAAAACAAAATTGAAAGAAATATATTCCGTAAATTAATCATGATACTCCTGAAAATTGATGGAATTCAATAAGGTTATCTAAACGAATACCGAAGTTTGTCTTAGATCTATAGTTCAATTGTATTACATTTAAAATTTGGTTTATTTATTTTTCCACATTTCAATTATTTCATATTTTTCAATATGGCGATTGTAAGAAATCACAGTTTTGCCAAAAAGCCAATTTATCTTAGCAATGGCTACTATAAAACTATCTGGTCGCTTGGTAGCTTTCCTCAATGCCAGTTAGCCGTTTAATGCATTTACTGGAGGCAAAATGGTTTTAAAATGCTTTTTCAACTGACCATAATAAGATAATATGAATGAGTCCTAAAACGGCATTTCAAAACAGCATTTTATGAGTTAATAAAGTCAAAATAAAACCTTTGATAGGAGTAAAAGGAATTTTAGAAGTCAAGGTTTTAAGATCGTTGTTAAGAAGCTGTGTAGGTTCTTATAAACCTGACTAAAATTTGAAACCTATTGAAATCTCTTGCTGCCATAATAAAGCCGAATTGATTTCTAGTGGTTTTTATAAAACTTTAATAAAACTTAATAAAGCTGGATGGTTTTGGCAATGTTACTTGGGCATGCAAAATACACTTGCAGCTGAGGGGTGTGGCTATGACTGTATTAAACATGGAGTGAAACATACACAGAGAGGAATTTGATAGTCAATTTTACCATTATTGGGGGTTAGGATGACTATTGCAGTGTAGTGATTTTGAACCGGCTATGATCACGGTCAAAACGACCATTAAAAATATTATTTTATTTTTTAAATTTTGCTAAATTTGGAAATAAAACAAATTGGACAAAAAAAGAAACCAAATTTAAGGAATTAATTTCCCACACATATATTGCGCATTCGCCCATAAACGTGCAACCTCTTCAATGTTGGGGTTCTATACTCCCCTGGAAGAAAACCTTCGCCACCTGCCGTATTTATCCTATTTTCTAATGTTACACTTCAAACCACTCTTTTCAACATAAAATGGCCACTTTCCACCACATGATCCACCGAATGTTGACCCTTCCCCTCAATAAAACCGGAAAAGCCAAAGAATTAGCATATATCTTCGAAACTGCTAGACTCAATGGTTACGAAAAGAGGACAATTCAAGCTATCATCCAAAAAAGGAAAAACTTCTTCATAGGAAATCACAAACAACCCTTTCCGATTCACCTGAACCCCTGAAACGTGTGTCTGTCCCCTTCGATAAAGATATTACACAAAAGCTAAAAACTCAACTTAGGGAATTTGGCTTGGACTTAGTTTTCTCTAGCAGGAACAACCAATTGGCATCGTCGTTAGGCTCCACCAAAGATTCAATAGATGTATTAGGCAGAGCAGGGGTATACAAAATTAAGTGTAAACACTGCAGCAAAATGTATGTAGGCCAAACAAAGAGAACCCTGGCAACAAGGTTCAAAGAGCATCTAGCGGAGGTGACTAAGGCTGTCAAACAGACTGACAAAGGAATTTCACATAACTTCAAATCGACAGTTGCAGAACACATCTTTACGGAAAATCACGACATAACGACGAATGACATCACAATCTTACGGACTACCTCTACACCCTGGAAATTAGACGTCGCAGAAAGCTTAGAAATTAACAAACAACAAAACACAAATCTACTAAACAAAGACCAAGGCAACGGGTACACATGGCTCTTTAACTTAATACCCAAACGACATCAAAACCAACGCAGTGGAACACCCGCTGCTACGGTATAATCAGGTTGGGTATAAAGAAAAGGCGAGGTAGATATCAAGCATGCTATTTGTTTTGGGACTCAGGATAGGTTAGGGTACAAGAAATGTTAGCTGTAGGTACAAGTGTTTGTATTTAGAAAATAGGATAAATACGGCAGGTGGCGAAGGTTTTCTTTCAGTCGAGTATTAGTACACGACACTGAAGAAGTCTGCGTAGGTAATTTTTAAGTAAAAAATTTAACTGTTTATACAAATAGCACTTTAATCCTAAACAATTGCAAGATTTTTCTGATCAAATGGTGTATAAATGAAGTCATTCTGTTCAGTCAAACATGAGTAATTAGCGTTAAAAAACCTTTCACTTTTGCGTAACGCAGTCATTTTTTTAAATTTTGAAATTACACCCGGTATAGAAAAGAGAAACGTAGTCCTACGTTAAAAAATAACAAAAGATAAATGATGAAGAAGAACAATACTTCGTTTCATAGTAAAGAAGAGAAAGAACAAGAAAACAAATATGAAGAAGAGAAGAAGAAATTAGAAACTATGAATCAACAACCCCTCTGTATCATAAACTCCGCTTTTCTGACACGAATGCACACGAATGTGTTAAGTGTCGTAAGTAAACAAACAATCAAACAATCAAACAATTTTCTATTTCATAGCATTAATACGCTGGCTAGGCCCCATTGATCCTGAAAATGTGTTCCTCCTTCCGTTGTAGAAGATATCCAACCAACTACGACCTATGAGCGGCACAAAATCCTTGGCTCTATGCAGCACTATCAGATACAGATCACTCACGATACTACCCGCATATTCACAAACCATTCCTGGACCTTATTTCTAATTGTTGACGACCATTTACGTTATTGTTACGATATTTACCCTTAAAATTGACAACTATAAACTAACAATAACCTATATAGTTTTAACAATATTTCAGATGGTTCAAGGCCAAATAGCTATATGCTGAATAGGCGGTTAAGTTAGGTTACCATATAAAATTGGCTATTTTCACGCACAGAATGTTTGATGTACTCTATGCCAAAAAGTTGGTATATAATCCAGACCACGTGCAGACAATAAGAAACCTTTCAATGACAATATGGCATACATTAACAATATGTGTTAATGTAGAGGTTGTATGGTGAAAGCGAGATTAAACTATTGGATAACAATAACATAAAATGTGATAATATATCTTACATTCGAAATATAGTTTTGACTATATAGCAAATTGTTTTTCGTTATGCGGGTATTCAACTAAACCGATACTTTCACCTTGCCTTAAATTTTCAATCTGTTTTCATCGATTACCTATAGAGCCTTTTATTGCTATTTGCAATTAGGTGAATTTTGTTGAAGTTTGGTGCAAAAAATTACTCTGAAATCACGCTCTCAGCAGACTCACAGTCCATTTCCATCGCTAGCCGCTTTTTCTCAACTAACGCTTCAACATAGTATGGTTCGTTCACCCTGCTTCACGCAGAAAACATCATGCAGGGCGTGGCCTCGTCAACGGAATCCGAGGTATAGATCTCATCTATCAAACTTAAAGAGTCCCATTGAATTAGACGAGGAAGGTCTCGGAGAACTGATAAATTCAACAGTTTGTCTAGTTTTGCGAGGACTTTTCCTCTTCAATCTACACTCAGCGAAATAAGCTTTCGATATTCATAAGATTGCATTATGATTATTTGCTAAAAGAAATCGTTATGAATTTCATCATTTTACCTTATGAAATATAATGATGATGAAAAAATAAAAACATGGAGAAACCTGGATTCGAACCGTGGACGTTGAGGTTATGGGTCCAGTATTTTACCACTAGTATATATCAACACTTGTAAATAGGAAAGCTTAAAGGCGAACAATAACAAAGTCGTGTAAACAAAATCCATTCATAAGTCAATCTTATGAAAGTTAAAGCATCCCCAAGTAACCACGAGGCTATAATAGCAGGCATATGTAGGGCATATGCATTACGTCTAGTGTTTCATAGAAGTTGGATTAATGCTGAAAAGGGCCCCACTAAGATTGAACTAATGCTATATCTTTTGTTATGCCATAAAACATTGCTAAAGTGGCATTAATGCATTGGTAATGCATCACTACATTCTTAAAGCTAGTCTAACGCTTCATTACTTGACAACTGTTGAATTAATGCGATCCCGCATTAATGATGTCGAAAAAATGCGATCCCACCTTAATGATGTTGATTTTGGGTTGAATGAGTGCAATAATATAATCATATAGAGGAATCCAACTTGAAAAAAGAAGAAGACATAGAGTGGTGATAAATCTGACAGCTCCCATGTAAAAGTATAGGACGAAACTTTTTAGAATGCTTCTTAAATTCAAATGAAATTCCAATTAAAAGCGATTTATAGTATGATGTAAGAAAAATCCAAAACTACTCAATAAAGACATTTTCAGCAAAATAAAAATAAACTTAAAAAAATAATGCGCCTATTGTGCAGTTTTGGATTTTTCTTATCATGCAACAAACCGGTTTTAATTAAAATTTCATTTGAATTTTCTAGAAGCATTTTAATATGTTCGTCTTATACCTTAACATAGGAGCTGTCAGATTTATCACCACTCGTTGCCTTATTCTTTTTTCAAGTTGGATTCCTCTATATTTCTTATAGAATAAAAAGATAAAATTTAATGCATTTAATGCCCAAAAAGTTTTGGGATGATTTTATAAAATAACAATAACGTTTTCGGTTTAATTTTCTTATGTCACTGGTAAAAAATATGCAAAAAACTTGCAGTCTATCCAAATTTCCCACGCCTTCTCTCGTTGTCATGGATAAATCTCATGGGTAGTTTCTGGAGTTTTCTGTCACATTTCGCGATGCTTCCAGATTGTCGCAAGAAAGTGATGCTTAAGATTAGTTCTATATTGTGAGCCTCTGACAAAAGAGTTAAGACGTTTTCAGTCAAACTTGCAAAAAAATATATAAGCAATTAGTTGTTTAAAGTCACACCTTAATTGAGGAACAAGCACAATGGCACAGCAAGCAATCGAAAACGTAAGTGATCTGCAAGTTTTCTTTAGGGAAAAGATTTTATTAATACGATATTCATGTCGCAGCTGAACTTAGACTTGGAAGAGCTTCGACGTCTGGCCGAAGGTGCGCAGCGAACTCGAGTCAAACAAATCTTATCTATCGACATTCGTAAGTTGGAAACAGATCTGCAACACCAGAAGGACCTGCTAGCGGCGAAAGAAAAGGAGCAATTTTCCTGGCGAAACATCGAAAAAACCGGCACCTGTACCGGGTGATGTCAAGCGCTATCGAATCGAACTGAAGGAATACGCATGGGATCAAAGTGATAAGTTCATCAAACTTTTCGTTACACTCAACGAGGTCCAGCAGGTGCCAGAAGATAACGTCAACGTGGAATTCACCAACAATTCGTTTAATGTAATGGTCAGCAATCTGAACAACAAGGATTACGTCTTTACAGTGAACCATCTATTGAACGAAATCGACCCGGCTAAAAGCTATCGTAAGGTCAAATCGGATATGATTGCCATCTACTTGGCCAAGGTGAAATCAACAAAGTGGGCCCATTTAACGTTAACTGCAAAGCGATTGCAGGACATGAAAGACGAACGGATGTCAAAGAGCACAAAGGAAACGGAAGATCCATCGGCAGGTCTGATGAAAATGATGCAACAGCTGTACGATAGCGGCGATCCGGAAACAAAAAGGATGATCAACAAGGTTTGGCATGAATCGCAAAACAAGAAAACCGAACAGAATAAGGCCACATTTGACGAGTAGATGGCAAGGGAAATAGAAGATAGTTGTTTCCTCTTATCGGCATTTACAGTACTGACAACTATTGATATAAAAACATAAGTGTAAGCTCCAATAAATGTAATAAAAAGAACTTATGGTAATCAACATAACTTAGAAGTTGTTATACGGCATTATTTTTTTTCGGTGCTGACATTAATGCAAAAATTAGGACACAGGTGAGACATAACGAACTTTCAGAACCGCTAAAAAAATTCAGTAATTACTGTATGAACTTGAAGTCAGTAAACTTCAAAATTATATCTACAAACTGAGCAGAAATCTTAATAAAATATGTCAAGTAAAATAGAAAATTTCTTTAATGGTCAACATTTAATAAACGAGTACATAATAAAGCCGAAGAGATACTCAACAGTCTATTAGCAAACATCACAGGTATTCCTCCACGTACAGCTGAAGTCCTACATTAGGGGTATGTGAAACTGGCAGAAGTTGTTTATTTGCTCGATGCGTTCTAGATGCTATATCTTGGTCCGTTTCTTTTACCATCGGAAAGCTCTGCAAACGGGGATTATTGCTAAGTCCTGTGAAGGCCGATTCGGTTGTGTGAAGCAGTATCTTAAACGTGGCATCAGAAGGCAGCTTTTTTAAACCCTTCAGACGACAGTCTAAATTCAACAAAGATTTTCGGAACTGCTCTTCCAGTTCCAACAAGTTTTCGTCCGTCTCTAAAGAAAAGCCGTGATCTTCCAGTTCGAACACGTAACTCTCTAAACTGGTTTGGGGTTCACCTTTCACTATGAGAAGTTCCACTTTGTGCAATTTGCGGCGGTGTTTTAACTCTCGTGCCGCTCGAAGTGACTTGACCAGATATTCGTTGAGAGGCTTGAAGATTGAGATCCATACAGGTATGTTGTAGGCTCGACGTAGTCGAAAGATACCACTCGGGTAGAGTTGGCGCGCATACAGGATCGAGTTGATGTAGATTTCTAACAGCTCGATTACAATGTCTGTTTCTGCAAGAGTGTATTAGATTAAGGAAAGGCAATGTATATCTGGAAAAGAATTACCAATAGATGGACCAGAAGACATGTTTATTTTGACCGGGTTTTGTATTAAATTTAAATTCTCCGAGATCAAACATATAGATTTTGCTGCTTGGAACACTTCAGAAAAACACTTTTCTTTTTTAAACCAAATTTTTGAGTACAATTGTATACTCTTTTTTTTCTCACGGAAATGTTACCCAATTTTGAAAAAAGGGGATTATCTTAAAAAAAAGAGAATCACTTTTTAATGAAAAATGAGTTACATTTCCGTGAGAGAAAAAGAGATAGTATACAATAATTGTATATTTCTCGAGTACTTTTTCAAATAGACGTAAGTAACATTTGGACGAAGATGAGAAAATCAGCATTGAACTTTTTTGAGTTTATTTTTATTCCTATTTCAAAACCGGACATGTTTATCCCAATTAAATTCCACTAAATGACACATTGGTAAAAGATATTGCATCACTGTGCTTAAAAACTACACTAGGCGTGAAAATTCAAGCTTTATTTAGAAAAATGTATCTTACAACGGTCTGCAATCGAAAAAGATAATACGTCATTTTGATAAGTCAGTATGATAGATGGCATGTTACTTGCGTCAACATGATACGCCATTCTGCGAATGACAATGTAGTTACGTCGAAATGTTACGTCAAGTTGTCATATTTCACACAGATACGTCGAACTTTTTAAAATTACGTAAAATTTTTTTCTACAACAAAACGTTGTAAAAATATGTTTGCTAAATAAATCAATAATCAATAAACAAAAATCCAAATATTTAACCTTGTGGTATAAAGACTTTTACTAACGAGTCGTTAAGGGGAATCCAAATGGTAAAATAATGTCTCGCAGTTACTTTTCAACACAAGCGACGTATCTACCATTACTCTCAAAGAGTGCAAAAGTGATTTTACACCGTTTTGAAAAAAGTTAGTTAAATCTTCCAAGAATAATCCATCAGAAACTTCATCAAACAAGTGCATATATACATGATTTTTTAACAACATGCCATGAACAACGCGTTTGTTTACATTTTGTGACTTACGTCCTTTTGAAAAAGTACTCGAGATTTCTAGGTTTTTTTTTTCATTACACGGTAATCTCAATTTACGCTATTATGACTATAAAGTATGCTCTTTCGAGGGAAACTGGGACTACGCCAAAAGGGAGTATATTACTTTCAATCTCTTTTGCGTAAACCGAATATACGTCAAAATGTGCATACTTTTTACTCCCTTTGAAAAGTAAAACATGCATACTTTTTACTCCCTTTGAAAAGTAAAACATGCATACTTTTTACTCCTTTTGAAAAGTAAAAGGTGCATAGTTTTTACTCCTTTTCAAACATAAAAGATGTATACTATTTACGCATTTCGGAATATCAATTTTGCTCGTGTATTGCTGAAAACGGCTCAATTCAGTAATTTAAATTCGAAAGTGAAATAGATATTAATAAATTACACAGCCATGTTTATTAATTGGAAGAATAAAGTATTAAAAACCTTCTAGGTTTTGCGCAGAAACTGACTCACGCATTTTGTTACAGAGTTATTAACAATTGTTTAACCTTATTGCAGCGGCTGGATAGTCGAGAAGAAAATGGATATAGTTTTTGGCTCAGGAACTACCAGTACATCGGTCTCAAGCTCGGTCCCAAGCTTAATGATTCGGCCCTAATAATGTATCCTTAATAATCGCATAGGGCATAATCCATAGGGCAACGGAGACCTATTTTGTTTCATACATCATAAAATATTTGTAATTACTGACAATGGCAAATATTTAAATTACCTGTCAATTTCGTGAATGCGTCTTAATCCAACGTATTAAATAATTACTCCCTGCTCCATTTTTTATACTGCGACAGCCTAAAACAGTTCCGGAACTTAAACTGTGTAACAAATAAATGCTTCTTTGAAAATGGCGTCATCATCAAGGCACGAGCAGAGTTAATTTTCTTTTCTCAGCGGTGCCTACTTTTTACGCATTTTTTTGTCGCCGTTGACATACTTGAAAAGGCGTAAAAAGTACTCTTCATTCGTGTATAAAAACTAGTCACTTTTTGACGTATCAAGTATAATCTTGAAAATGTGCAAAATATAGTCATAAAATGAGTTTTCCAGATTTACCGTGTAGGGCGAATTTAATATCGCAGGTAGTCTCAATACTGTATATGAGAATTTCAGCCATAAGCCAAAACGCATACTAATACGAAAAAAAAAAAAAAATACAGGGCAGAAATACCGAAGTTGTCTCCTTCACACCTATGCAACAATGCCTGTGATGTTAAACTCGCAGTTCCATTTTAAACAAAACGAGTAAAGGAGATGATTAGTTTCACACTGCCAGGCCTGTGTTCTGTGCCATGGGATATGAAGTGTCAGGCTACAAGGTTTGTTTACCAATATTTCATGGGGAAAAGTGCACGTGCTAATGTATGTAAACAAAACGTTTAGCCCATACCGTTTACATTAACACCTATAACTCTTCACTCCTAGGCAAAAATACAATCAACAACTGTCATTATGTGTGTATTACACTATTGAGTATTCCGTACTCTTTCGCTCCACTGCTAAATCTCAATTGATACGCCGCTACTCCACCTGTCTTCCCTACCAACTGGAGAAAATAGACCACCTGAGATATTAGAGTCACCCCAAGAAACCACAAGCATTATATTATTGCACTTATTGAACCCAAAATCAACATCATTAATGCGAGATCGCATTTATTCGACATCAATAATGCGGGATCGCATTAATTCAACAGTTGTCAAGTAATGAAGCGTTGGATTAGATTTAAGAATGTAGTGATGCATTACCAATGCAATAATGCTACTTTAGCAATGTCTTAAGGCATTACAAAAGATATAGCATTAATTCGATCTTAGTGGGGCCCTTTTCAGCATTGTTATAACTTCAATGATGCACTAGACGTAATGCATATGCCATATATATATATATATATGCATGCTATTATAGCCTCGTGGTTACTTGGGATCCCGCGTGCCACTTCAGTGGTTTGTTCAATCTGATTCGCGTTTTCGGCGTACACGGCAAACAATCTTACACTCAGTAGCAAAAAAAAGCCGAGCAAAATTTTGCTTCCATAAACCGGCATATTCAACCTTCTGTAACCTTTTCAATTATCAATATTTTTGGCTGAATTTTTGACAAAGCTATAAATAATGTATTGACCTCATGTAACAAAAATTTCATGTTGATAAGATTTATAAATTTTAAGTTTTGATAACATATGTCAAAAAAGTCGTTTTTGGACATACCAATTTAAAAAATACGTACTTTTGTAAAAAATTTAGGTAGCATAATAAAAATTCTAGCACAGCCTAAAAAAGTATAGGAAACAATGTAGACAAAATTTGAACTGTTTCCATTAAGTGGTTTGAACCACAGCTTGCGCCAAAGTTGACGCACCAACACGAGTATTTCTCTTCTTCACACGGTATTGCTGAAATATCGGTGCAAAAAAAAAAGCCGAAGGGAATTCTACTACAAATACTGTATAATACTGTAAACGTAGTTTTCACAAACTAATACATATTGTATGCCATATTTTGAAGTTCTTCATGGGTTACAATTCTGTTATTTCGTAAATATCATGCGTAACAAATCATATGTCTTTTTCCGAATGAATTCGCCTTAACTTTTTTTTTTTGCAACCGACATTTCAGCATGGTCATTACCCGTGTGAAAAAGAAATACTCATGTTGGTGCGTCAACTTTGACGCCAGCTGTGGTCTAAACCACTTGATGGATGCTCGGCTTTTTTTTTGCTACTGAGTGTATTTCCTGATAAAAAATTACCTTAAACGAACGATATCACAAATCCTCCAACCATTTCTTTAATGGTTTGGATGATACCCCAAATAGGTCGTTAAGAAAAATAACCATACGAAATTTATTAGGGTTCTTGGAGTCTTCTCTGCGGCACATGCTACGCAGTTGGACTGGCCGGTGATAAGAAAAATAATGCATTCAAGAAGTCGTCATTTTCCAAGATGCTTTCAAGAATTGGCGGCGTTAGTGTGGGGTAGACGAAAAATAAGTATTGTGATAGAAGGTGGGTGAATAAAGAATTTCTGTGTTGAGATTTTCATTTGATATATTTATTTAAAACAGTGTATTAACAGAACTAATAAAATAAATGAATCCTAATGGACCTAATGGATCTAGTGGATTCATCGCAACATGATGGTCATGTACAATTTATGATCAGAGAAAATTAATAAAGTTGTTATCGGGGGTGCTCAATTTCTCTACTTTTAAACAAGCTGCAGAGAAAAAGCCATAGAACAGTTTTTCGGGTGGTGAACATGGTATATTGTATACAGTGAACACGCAAAGAAATAACCCTGTTTTGAATCAACAAAATATTTTGTTGGTATTCAATGCAAGGTTTCTTTTTGTTTCAATTCATTATAAAGTTCCAAATTAACTCAAAATTTCATTCAAATCAAACCAAACAAATTATTTAGAGTGATCACTGCTGTGTGATTTATAACAATAACATTTATTTTTAAACCCAAATGATTATTTTATTGTTTTAACAAAACACTTTTTCACCCTAAAAAATCACTCTGTTTTGAATCAACAAAACATGTTGCTGCTTTTCAATACAATGTTTCTATTTGTTTTAATTCATAAAAAAGTTCGAAATCAATTCAATATTTAATTCAAATCAAACCAAACAAATTATTTGAAGTAATCACCGCTGTGTGATACTCGTTTAAATTATATTTGATTTATAACAATCACATTTATTTTAAACTTCGTTTGAGATTAATTAATTGCTTTATTAAAATAGTTGTATGAGCGCACATTTCATAGCTGCCATATTGCTACCTCTGACCTCTGATTTCCTAATGTAAGTTTAAACATAATATATTATAATTTGTAAAACAGATTATCAACAAGTTATTCTCTTTGCAGATAACTGGAAAAACAGCACAACTTCTGACGGAAGACTATTTTGCAAATAAGCTGCCATTATGACTGCCTCTCCCCAATATTTCTTCCCGAGTCCAACATCCAACCATATGCACGATGCCAATTCCTGCAAAATCCGATTCTTGCGTTCCGAAACGCCGTTCTGCTGAGGGAATATGGTGCGGTAATTGTTGAAAAAACAATAAAACACGACTTTCAGTTCTATAAAGCATGAAGTTTTATTTCAATTAAATGGATTCATTTTATTAGTTCATCAAAGTTTATTATTTCAACAAATGCGTTTAGTTGATTTAAGAAAACATTTTGTTTTGAACAATAAAACACGATGTTCAATTCTATAAAGCATGATGTTTTATTTCAACTCAAAGGTTTTGTTGAATTAGTTCATCAGTTTTATTGGTCCATATTCAAACCAAAATTTTAGTTGAATTGATTCCTCTTTTGTATTGGTATAACTACGTATTTTTTTGCGTGAACACCTTGGATAGAGTTGCGTTGGTTATTTTTCGTAGAACGCGGTTTGCTTTCAAAACAAAAACCTTCAAACCGTTAATTTAAAATTTTTCAGCTCTGTACATTTAGTTGAAAATTTTAAAAGAAATTGAAGAATCAAATTCTTTTTATACCAAGTCATCCAGAAAGTGTCGTCCAATAAAAATAAAAATGTGCTATTTGGATTGAAATAAAAAAATAGTTTTAACAATAAAAGGTTTTATTTCCATATGAATTGAAGTCCTGTCAAATAGAAACCGTGACATGGCTGAAAATAAATTATGTTTACCCACAGAACTCTCCCCATTTTTCCCCCCCACGAGACCCCGTCGCGGCACTCCACATCCCCCACCCTCCAACCCCTCCCTCTCTCTCGTCTTCGTGTTGGTTCCCTTTTCCGCCCCCCCAAACAAAAGGGACTAAATCAATGAAACAATAACATTCATAGTACACACCCCCCCTTCCCACACAGATAGCCCTTTTCCCCCCCCCAAAAAAAACCCTCATTTTTAAAATCTCCCCCCCTGTCATTTAACACTCGGTTTAAAGTTTTACTCAAGCAGCAGACCGAAGATGAACGTCTTGTTCTCTGTGACTCAAATAAAAACTGTATAAACCTCAACTATAACATAAGACTTTGTTGTTCAGTCAGACTTCCCGCATAACGAAAAACAATTCGCTATATAGTCAAAACTATATTTCGAATGTAAGATATATTATCACATTTTATGTTATTGTTATCGAATAGTTTAATCTCATTTTCACCATATAACCTCTACATTAACACATATTGTTAATGTATGCCATATTGTCATTGAAAGGTTTTTTATTGTCTGCACTCGGTCTGGATTATATACCAACTTTTTGACATAGAGTACAGCAAAAAATTTGTTCGTGAAAATTGCCATATTTTTATGGTAACCTAACTTAACCACCTATTCAGAATATTGTTATTTGGCCTTTTACCATCTGACATATTGTTAAAACTATATAAGAGATTGATAGTTTGTACTTGTCAACTATAATGGTGAATGTTAACAATAACGAATGTTAACAATAATGGAAACGGTCGTCAACATTAGGGGAAATGGTCCAGGAATGGTTTATGATTATGCGGGTTATCTATCCTCCTTTTCGTTTCTTGTTCTTCTTCCTCTTTCGAAAGAAAGCCATTAAATAATTTCCTTTTATACTCAAAATTAAGTTAAGGAGAAATAATAATTCGACAAAACTTTTTCATTAGGGCCTAACTGACAAACGTAAACAATGGCTTCTTGCATAAATTTCTCGTGGCACTAAAGCTACTCACGTAAACCTCAAATTCTATTGGATAGATGAACTCTTCCTCTTCGAAACGAGCGCAGTGGATTGATTAGGGAGTTTTCAATGACGGGAAATTCTCGGAAAAAGCCATTGTTTACGTTTGCCAGCTAGGCCCTAATGAAAAATCTTTGTCGAATTATTCAATAGTTAAGAGTAGTTATCCTCATAGCAAGAGATATGCGGAAATTCGATTCAATGATTTGGAAACGGCGTTTATTTTATTCACAGAGGCTGATAACACTTGCCGCAGTGCAAAATTTGCAAGATTGGCTCAGACTTGACAGCTCTCGCTGCACGATTGGCTCAAAAATGGCTGCTTCCGCATATCTCTTATTAGTTCACATGATTTTGACAATTTTGGACATCTGACAATTTTGGACATTTGACAACTGAAATCGACAAAGAGTTTTCATTTGGGCCTAACTGATGAACGTACACAATTGCTTCTTCCCTGAATGTGTCGACCTTGGAAACTTGCTTTATAAATCTACCATAGCCATTTCTTAGAACAAGAGTCCTTCTATTCGATTGTTATAAAGCTAACATGGGTATATTTTGTATTACGAGAAATTTACGGAACAAGCCATTGTTTACGTTTGTCAGTTGGGCCCTGTTGAAAAATCTTTGTCGAAATATGGCCCATCAAAATAAATCGGTCAATGCCAAGGCACGACAGGCATGACAGAACAAATCAACTATCTCTTTCACACTCGCTTCGTGTACTATAACGACGTGAAAATGCGCACATATGAGAGTGTTGAATGTTAGAAAGAACAGGTTGATGCATTCATCCTAACTATATATTCATCACATTGATACTGTAATCCATGTGAGCTACACAGAGAGAAATTTGATAGTCAAATTTACCATTATTGGGGGTTCGGATGACTATTGCAGTATAGTGATTTAGAACCGACTATGATCATGGTCAAAACTACCATTAAAAATAGTTGATCCAACATTTTCCAGAATGTCGGAATAGTCCTTGTTACCATGATCATAGTCAAGAATGCCATGAACGGGGTGAATTCGACCATTTTCATGGTTATTGTAACGATTATGTGCGATATTCATCCTGACCATGATTTAATTGTCGGTATAACGATAGAATTTTTCGCAGAGTACAGCGAAATCCTTAATGGTTGCTCCCCTGAGTAGATCCAGTAATTGCTGTTTTGAGTTGTTGTTATTCAAATTTGGGTGGCTAATAATGATCGTGCTACCCGAAAATCTGACAGTGTCGCCAGTGACAGTGACAGATACCTGAGTTTGTTTGCTTCATGGGCAACAACATCGCTTTGTACGTCTGTGTGTGTGTCGTATTCTTTAGCGCACGCTTCATCGCTTCGCTTTGCTTGGGTCGTCGCCGTCGGTCGCTTTTTCGCTCGCACTCACATCTCGCAAAACATCATCAGTCACCACCATTCATTCGTTCGTCGCCGTGTCTGCGGTCAAAACGTCGCGTCGTCGTGCATCTGTCGTCTGCTCGTATAATTTTTTGGAGGAGATTATTGCTTTTAAAGTGCGCACTGCTGTGTTGTGGGGCTGCCGCCCTTCTGTGAATTTGGAAAATAATAAAGTCGAAAAATCGGGTTTCCTTCGAGTTTGGCAGTGTTTCTTACCGATGTTCGGGCAACCATGAAGAAGCCATCCGCGGGAGCTGTGTTGTGTTGATTGCGGTGGTAAAAATGGCAACAAGGAAAAAATAAGTTTCCCCCTTGAGACCCGGAGCGTTCGGTTGATGCTACTTTATCGTATTTTGTGGTGCACAGAGGAAGCGTATAGGATTTAGTGAAAACGGTATTTTCGACGTCGGGTGTTCGAGTGTATGTTGTTTTGGTACAGGTTCATTGTGCAAGTGACGAGCAACTCCTCTCGAAAGGGAAAGAAGGTTGAAAACCTATCCACTTTGGGATATCGAAATTTGCGGCCATCTTTCCATCGTCGCTGTTGCCCTGCCTGCTGCGTACGTGTGCACGACATCGTCAGACGAGAGCAAAACGAAGAGAAACATTCGAATTTGCAGTTCAGTGTTAATGTGTGAGTGCGCATGCAGCCGTAGTGTGTGCGTATAGTTTTGGGTGGTGGAAATTTCTTTCGTGGAAAACCCAAAGTAGGGCAACCTCCGGTGGAAGTGAATTTTCGCCGCTGGTAGGGAGAAAAAAAAAAACAAAAAAGGCACGACAAACCTTGAAGGTTGTTGAAAGGAGTTTGAATAAAACACCGATGTTGTTTTCCGTGCGTTAATCGTGAGTGGATAAGAATCAGTAATCAATTTGGATTAAATACACGAAATAGAAGAATGTCTTCGCAAACGGCGTCGACTCCGATGGCCACCGGATCCGGAACTTCTGCGGTTGCTGTTGCGGCAGCGGCCGTGGCTGCTACCGTAGCAAGCATGGAGACCGACGATCTGGCTGATCCGATGAATGATTTTCTGCCGCTACTGCCGGAGAACATCAAGCAGGAGCTGTTCGAGGGCACCGACAAGGGCACGGCCAATCCGTGCGATAGCGCTGAGAATAAGGTAGGTAGCGTTAGTTTGTGTTTGCGTTGAAGTAGCTGGAGATTGTTTGGTCGGAACTTGTTATAGAGCATTCAATTTATGGCGGTGATGGTGGAAGAATTACCAATCCAAAAAAAAAAAAAAAAAAAAAATCATACATAAACAGCTCAATAACTACGATCAAGCTCAGAATTTTAAGATAAAATATACACATACAATAATTGAAACGAAAGAATAAACGAGTCACTATAAATAAAATCAATAGCTCTCGAAATAGTTGAATATTTCCGGCAAAGCGCATTTCACGGCAATGAAAATAAAACAACGACGTCACCATGTTCAAAATCCGTAGTTGATGCAACTAAGCGGAAGCCTTAATATCAAACTGTTACACGGTGTCCTACGTTGAACATTGAAGCTTGCTTGTTACAGGATAGTTTGGCAGTAGTCGAAAAAGGCAGTTGTGCATCCAACAAATCATCGATATCTCTAAAGTAAGGCATTCATGCCAGAGTCGAGCCGAGAAGATTTTAGAATATGATCACCGGTTGCGTAAGAATAATCAGGAAAAAATTAGTTTACTTGATCACAAGTTGGTGTACCAACCTACAAAACCGTCGATTTCATCTTGATGAAAGTGTCAATCTATAATTGAGTAAATACGCAGGTATCTGTTATTCTCGTTTAAAATGACAACCTAAAGCTACCATCAATCTCGGTTAAAAGTTACCGGGAAATAACTCGAAGAATTCACAGATCGGATCATGCTGAAGAATGGAGAAAAGTATGGCAATAGAAAAAAAAAAATGAAAACCAATTGTGATCGGAACCGTATCGTAGTGACTGGACAGTTTTCTGCGGAAGAGATCAAGCAAGAACTGTGTCTAACAGTCTCCCACAAGCGTGAGCCCCAGATTCTGCGCGGCTGTGGCAACTTGAAGTACACCAAAACGTTCAGGAAACCTAATCTCATACCAGCTCACATTGTGACCAGATTGAATTTTGCGTTAAAATATGTGAGCTGGTCGATAAAATGGTATCTGGTTTTTTTTGTACTTTTTTACTTAGATGGCCCTGACTGTTGCGCATTTTATTGGCACGATTTGAGCAAGAATTCGCAGGTAAAGTTTATTCGAAATTTCGCAGATGGGACTCTTATAGTTTGAGCCGCCTTTTTCAAGACATTTAATGAATCCTATTTGCACCTTTTCGACTAGGATGGACTCGAAAAGCTACAAAGAGTTGCTGGACGCCGCATTGATTCGCTATACTGCAGACATCTAGTCAGAAACTTCGTGTTTCAGCAGTGTTTTGCAATGGTTTTCGCCGTAGAGGTACACCTAATACTACTCGTCTCCCTTCCGCCTACCGCCTAACACCACTTTTATTATTCTTCGACACGACGATTAGGCCGACTAACCCACCCCTAATCCGCCGAATAACATTCGAATATTCGGCCAAATATTACTTTATTCTTCCAATAGGATAGTGTTCGTTTGAAAAGAAACACCCTTTATATGAATAGGAATCCCCTTGGAATTTGTTTTTATCATGAGCCCTTCGGAAATGTATCCTTTCAAAAGTCAAACTTTCGCGCCAATTCGTTCGTTCAGGCTTCATATTCTCACACTTTCTCCGCAAGCTTTCCGTAACGGTTATCTGTTCGTACTCCATTTTGATACATTCGAAAATCGTTTCATTCGTATCCGTCCGTTTGTTTGGTGATTCGCGATCCTCTGATTCTCGGCATAAAATGGCAGAAAATAAGCGTTCGTCGATTTTGGGAGTTTTTTATCGAAATCGATGGTGGCCGCCGAGCAAATGTGTTGAGTGCAATGTTACCTTCTCGCGCGGGGGGGGGGGGCACCGGGAAAGCAGCCACAAATTCGAGCATGGTTAACCATTTAAAACAACATTCAGAGGCCAATCGTATTTACCGAAATAAAGAAGCAGACCGCAAGGTCTCCAAATCGTCCACGGATTCGTCCCAGCCGACCATCCAAGCTAGTTTCTCCGGCAACCTTAAATGGGAAGAAAATTCACCCAAGGCAAAAGAAATCACCAAGTCAATCGCTGAAATGATTGTACTGGACCATCAACCGGTGTCTATGGTTGAAGATCATGGATTTCTACGCTTAATGACGACGCTGCTGCCGAAATATAAGGTTAATATTGTACACTGTTTATGATTGGTACATTAATTTACTACGATTGTTTTATTCATATAGGTCCCGAGCAGAAAACACTTTACAACAGTGGTACTACCGGAGATGTATGAGAAGTGCAAACGGGCAATCAATGACGCTTTGCCTCTGGACGGAGGACACATGTCCTTCACGACGGACATCTGGTCTTCCCCAAATAATAAAGCCGTGATTAGCTTGACTGCCCATTGGTTTGATGAAAAAGCGAGCAACATGCAACACGCTATACTCAATGCCTCTGAATTTCCTGGATCTCATACCGGAGAGCGAATCGCCCTAAAATTGCATGAAATGCTACATAACTGGTCCATCACTACTACTCATGTTCACCTCATATTGCGTGATAATGCAGCAAATATGTTGAAAGGGTTGGACGACGCTGAACTACCAAACGTGGGGTGTTTTATTCATACTCTTCAACTTGTTGTTCTCGATGGCTTGGAATGCCAAAAAGTCATTAAAGATGGCATTTCCAAATCAAGAAACATCGTGACGCACTTTAACCATTCGCCGTTGGCATGCAATAAATTGTGTGAAATCCAGGAGAAGTACGACTTACCTAAAAGAAAACTTCTGCAGGATGTTCGCACACGTTGGAATTCAACATTTTACATGTTGGAACGTATGCATGACCAAAGATCAGCTGTAACCTATTACGCAGGCGAAGTTTCCACCATCAAGAATTTGACAGAATATGAGTGGGATATCACCGGTCATCTTCTAGAGGTTTTGAGGCCATTTGAGGAAATTACAAGAATTGTGAGCTCCGACGAATCATGTATTTCTGAAGCTATTCCGTATGTTGCAACGCTCATACTTTTTCTGGAGAAACCAAGCAGTGATCATAAAGGAGTCGAACCTACAAAAAGAAACCTTGAAACAAAGCTTAAATACCCGGTTCAAACATATTTTCGGAAATACCCTTTTCACCTTTGCGACAGTCCTGGATCCGCGTTTAAAACTATGTTTCATTCCCGAAAGTTGTCGCCAAACTCTGATTGAAAGAATTGTCACGGATATCTTTGATGCCATGGAAGACCAGCACACGTCAGGAAATCACCAACATGAGTCCTCATCCTCGCAGCAAGCGAATTCCTCATCTGGTTTCTGGAAATGCTTTGCAGAAATTGGAACAAGTCAACAGCGAACAAACGATCCCACGCTGTGTACCATTAACAACGAGCTGCAGCAGTACCTGTCAGATAAAAACATCGAAAGGAAACAAAGTCCTTTCGTCTGGTGGTCTGACAATAAATACAAGTTCCCCAATGTTTACAAACTGGCGAAGCGGTACCTCTCAGCACCCGCAAGTACTGTTGTGAGTGAAAGGTTGTTCTCAACGGGGGGGCTGGTATATGAAGACCATCGTAATCGCCTGTTACCGGAGAATGCGGAAATGCTTACTTGCATGAAATGTAATTTCAAGTATTTGGAATAATTTAAGAGTTTTCATTTCATCTAAAACTAAATGACGAAGCAAATATTGGACTTCAATAAACATTTCAAGTAAAATAATTGAATATTTATTTCATTTCTGGTTTATTTTTTTTTGCTTATTCGGCCTATTCGGTCATTATTCGGCCGAATATCAGGTTTCATTATTCGGCGAACCGAATATTCGGCAAAATAAAAATAAAGCTATTATTCGGCCGAATATTCGGTGCATCTCTAGTTTTCGGAGCAATCGAAGCATCGAGATTCTGATCCCATGGGATTCTAATCCCCATC